>JACXGJ010012657.1:0-17518 GCA_016801105.1 Esox niger
GTCACAGTTAACCCCTGACAGCCACTGTCACAGTTAACACTGGACCACTGGGCAACACTGGACCACTAGGCTACACCTGCCCCCCGATAGCCACCTTTATATCCATACATCAGTTTATCCACAATCCCTTCTTAAACATACTGGTTTAAACTTAAATCCAGCATTTTTTCATTACAATTATTAAATATTGCATGTTCTATATATTTTTTGAACGTTTTGAGAATGTTCTGGAAACCTAACTAAGGAGAACATATTTGATCCCAGTCTGACTGTGCTGTAATCCTGTACGGCCAAATTGACTTCTCAGACTGCGCTTTGGGTCACTGTTCAAGTGTCTGCGTGTGTGTGTGTGTGTGTGTGTGTATGTTTGAGTGTGTCACTTCTACTCCCTTGCAGTAAATCTATAAGTCAAGCTGAAATTGCATAACACACCAGGATTCATGCTTTTGCCCTGTGTGAAGGACAGTGACTGTTGCTGGTCTGGCTGTACCCAAACTAAGATTGTCTGCAAGAAAGATGATGCAAATTCAGACTTTTTTTAAACTGGGTTTTTTAAACCGGGTTTCTTCCAAGTTGTTCTTTAACTGGCTGGCAAAATGATGTTGGATGAGTGTGTGGGTGAGTGTTTGAATGTGTGTGAATTAGTGTGTGGTTCCTATTATTAACAACATCAAAGTATATATTTCAACTACGAACACAAGCAATAGCCACAGTGCTATTACACGTTCAATCCACACGATAGCAGTCTAAGACCAAAGGGACTTAGTTACATGATCACTCCTATAGCAGAAAAAGACAGTCGCTAGAATGTAAACGTAATTGTTTTTTCCAATAGTATCTCTTAACATGGTTTAGCATATAATAGTTGTCTGAAGTAAGATACATTTAGTTTCATGTAACATAACCAATTCACATGCTTTGCCAAACATTCTACTGCTAAACGCAAAAACATTTCAGAGCAACGGAAAGAGGCTATAAACGGATGCTAATTAGCATAGCTATTTGTTCACATAGGGTAATCCAGTCGAAATAGCGGGAAAATAATAATTATGTCCGCATTATAAAACAAGGTTCGCGTTATCAACAACACACTCTGTCACAGCTGAAACATTAAAATCACTACAGGACAATGGCTATCACAGCTCAAACACTAATATTAGTAGAGGAAGAAGGCAAACATAGGGCTATCATTGCTGAAACATTAACAAAATACAGGAAGATGGCTGTAACGGCTGAAACATATACATCAATACCTGAAGAAGACTATCACAGTTGAAATATTTACATCAGCAGAGGATGAGGTTTTCTATACTGAAACATTGACACTGGTAGAAGAAGGCCACCGCCAGATTTCATAGCCAAAACATTAACACGTTTGTAGAATGGCAAGATGCACTTGTATATTTGAAATTGTCCATGGATGTTTTACTAAGTGAACAATGAATGGCATCAGGCAAGACAAGTGTTTCCTGGAGGGATTTAGTGATCTCGTTGCCACTCTCTGAAGCTCACCCTCTGTGTTTGGCCAGCAACACATGACATTGGAATGCCCTCTAAGCAGTTTGGTTGGTTGATTGAAAATTAAAAGTTGTTTTTGCAGTTGCTTTTTGGTAGGTGGTTGGTACGTGAATTGTTTGCTTTCCTGTGAGACAAGTCATCTGTATGGTCATACGCATGACTGTGTGTGTGTGATTTGAACAGCTTGGACACAACTCTGGTTTAGTTTTTCTTTGTGAAGATACGTTCTTATCTAGAGATGATTGATAATATGTGTGTATAACTTCTGTCACCACATGCCGCGCATCGTTTACTTACTGTAACCCCAACCCGTAGCCTGGTTTCACATCTTGTATCTTGAAAAGGGATCAAACTGGATACTTTCTTGGGTTGAATGGTTGCACGGAACATTTTCCACTTTAGTATTTTCCTAAAAACCTTTCATAACTCTTTGTGCAGCAGACGGTATAGTATGTTCATTCGTTTGGACGAAATTTGCTTAAGCTCAGTGAATTTGGTAATTGCAGTGAAATACAAACAGGGCCTCAGACTTTCAAAACCCATTTTTAGTCATATCTAAGCTCATGGCAAACAAATATGTAAATGCATGTCTCGCTGAAAACTCAGACGTCGCAAAATATGCCAACATGCCAACATGCCAACTGGGAGTCTGTAGAAATGAAAGGCTTACTGGGTTCTGCTTCTTGTATACTTGGAATAGAAGCTGACTTATTATAGAAGGGTTATTTTTAATTTAGGACCAAAAAATTTATTTATTTGTTTTTCGAGTTGACCCATCCAGGGCAGTAATGTAGCTTTGATGCATTGTTGTTTTGTCAAGTGTTGTGATGTCAGTGTCATGTTATGGTATGATATGTTATGGCTGCAGACACTGACTGACAAGTTAGGAACATTTGATATGTGAGGGTCAATGCCTGTGTAAAATCAAGAGGACTGTCTTACGAAAACCAAACCATGGGATGCAGTTTTTTCTGTGTGTGGCACACTGCCAAAGACACACCACAATGTTGTTTGTAGATCTTTTCATGAAGACATTAAGTAGGTTATGTACTATAGATCTTGTCATGAAGAACCTGAGTAGGTTGTGCAGATCTTTTTATGAAGAAATACAGTCCTTGAACTACCTCTCACCTTGTTTCTCTCTCCTCACATTGTCTCCCGCTCAAACCTTAACCTTTGTCTCTGCCTCCCCTCTTTCTCACTCTGCCCTGTGTTGCTATGTCTCTAAAAGGGTACACAAATGTAACCACAGATAGGATCTTCATTTTAGCCAGCTCGCTACAGCAAAAAAAATCCTGCCACAACAGGAAATATTACTTATTGTAGTTATTGTAGCACAATATATGGTATTTTATTGGTTGTATCACAGTGCGTTGCTGAAAATAACATTTGCCTGCTAACATGTAAGATTGCAATCGAAAAAGGATGCATTTAAAGGGGCAATCTGCATTTTGAACAGCTGTAGTGTTAATCTGACATTTGTTCATGGAAAATGTGAGGCTGGAAAATTGTTTTAACTCTTATTGCTATTATTGCAATTGGGTGGAATTTGATATCAAAATGATGGTTTTAACATTGTTTTTAACCTTTATTTTAGCAGTCAAATTTAATGATGCAGATATTTCAGGTGTTAATTGGGAGCAACAACTAAACTACGCTCATAACACAAATTCATAGATTATATTCTTCAGGAATCAGTGGGTGTAAATTCTAACAAAATATTTGTCCAAACCAATTACAGATTGCCTGTTTAAAGAATAGATATTTTAAGAAACAAGACACCTGGGTAGAGGGAAAACCACAGAAGACACATGTACAGGAAACTACCAGAGATCTGTGACAGTACAGCTGCTCTGCTGCACAAGCTCAGGGCTTAGAAGTCTATTTTCAGAATAGACACCTTCCTCAAACTAGGTAAAATAAAACAAATGCTTTGATCTATAGGGATGCAAACATTTTTTTTGTAAAGGGTTGAACATATCGTTGAATGTAGTCACAATATATTGTAATCGCTGTAAACGTAAAGTTCCAAAAGCAAATACCTGCTAGAATAAATATGGGGTGGAAAAGTATTATTAGTAGCCATGCATGTGCATAGTCACCTCCCTTAGAGACCGGAGAGTCGGTCTGCTAATCGCCAACATGACGCCATGGCTTTGCACAAGTGTCGCAGTGCCGGGTGCCAGTGGCAACGTGTCCACTGGCAGGCCAGAACCATTGCTTAGTACCCACAGAGACATGGGCATACACAGTACGGCAGAAGTGCTGCTGTACCATGGAAATCAAATCAGTCCTTCAAACAGATTTTAGTAATGATTGTTGACAGCAATAATTTTGAAGACGGGTGCAGGATGAGCCGTCGCCGAAATCTCTCACAGTAAATCCCATTTGCACTTCGCTGTGAGGCGTGCTGCCGACATGGCAGAGATTTGGCATCGGTTCTCTGGTTGGACCAGACTCAAAACGCCATATGGGACACAAACCAAGCCTGCTTAGCTACACTACAAGTGATGGCAGCATCCCGTGGTGAGGTGGAAACCATGTCATTTTAAACAAGAAACAGAGTGTCCTAGAATGGCCCAGCCAAAGCCTCGCTCAAACCCGCGTAAAGACGTGTAACATGCTGTTATACCATGGCACCCATCCCACATACTGGTCTCAGCCAATGGAACGATATCAAAAATGGTGCTGAGCAAAACGCATCTTCCCATGTAACTTCTTGTCAAGGCCAAGTCCTCTTCCAAGCTCAGTGGGTTGTACCGGGACCGTGACCCGCCGTGGGCATCGCCTTAAGGTACACCATGGCACGACGGGTTCTGTGACGGAACGTTAGCGGTAGCAGCTACGTCTCCGGGTGTCCCAAGCATCAACTGTGACCATTTTCAGATGATATATTTTGAAGCTACGTCTTGCCCTCCAAAAATGTCTTTTGTACATGGAAGATTCATCCAGGTATCTTGAATTGTGGTGACACGAGCTTCTAGGTGTGTATTAGCAAACCTGGGTTTAAGTGTTCGAACAGCAGCTCTGGCAAACACGGTATTCCCCATTCCTGAGCCTGGGCCACTGATTAAGCATGGATGTGGTACTGTGTTGTGTGGAGGAACCTGTGCTCCCTCAGGCCCTGAACAAATTGCAAATCATTATGGGAATTCTGCTCAGTATCTGAGACTTCTAAAGGAAAACGTTTGGTCATCCGTCCATTTCCTGTTTGCTACATTTTGCTGAATTCCCTACTAAAAGCTTGCTTGACCATGGGATTGAAAGTTACTATAGTCCAGTCTCTGGCTAACCATTCTAAATCAAGGACCTGCCCAACAGTTACTAACCAAGTTCTTTACTGGCCCTTAAGTAGAATCAATATTCATCCTAATTTGAATAAGACATATAGATCAGTTGCTTGTTTTGGGGCCCCAGGAGCAAATACCTACTACACATATGTACCTTGTGAGAACGTATCTCTTAGATATTGCCTTGTCTCTCCCCAGGTGATGGACACTCTGTCCAAGTTATCCTACTCCATGATTGCACAACAGGCTGGAATCAAGTATGTCTCACTCATTCATGTACCTAACATAATCCTGTTTCTCACCCTCTCCTATATCTCACCAGATCCTGTTTCTCACTCTCCTACATCTCACCAGATCCTGTTTCTCACTCTTCCCTACATCTCACCAGATCCTGTTTCTCACTCTTTCCTACATCTCACCAGATCCTGTTTCTCACTCTTTCCTAGATTTGATCAGATCCTGTTTCTCACCTGCCGATATCTCACTCTCCTGTATCGCACCAAATCCTTTTTCTCACCCTCCGATATCACACTCTCTGCTATATCTCACCTGATCCCGCTTCACACTCCTATATCTCACTACATCACATTTCTTACTCGCTCTCATATGTCAGTCTCATTATAGCATGTTTCTCACTCTCCCGTAACTAAATGTCACCTGTATTACCCTCTTTACCACTCATTCTCTCCTGTTTTTATTTATATACCTCACTCTCACTCAGCTGTATCAAATTCTCATCCCAGTATCACCAGTATCTAATTCCATTTTTAATCTCACTTTCACCAGTATCTCACTCTATCCTGTCTCAACCAAAGCCAAATGTAGAGAGGAATGTTTTTTGTTAGTCTAGTCTGTGGCCATTAAGCCATGTTGAATAAAGAGTTGAACATGACATTCAATTGATGAGGTCAAATTTCTGTCATACTTTTCTTCATTGACAGGCCATTTCCAGCAGAGGAGAGCTTGAAAGATGAGGACATTTACAATCATTTGGAGGACCTAATGGAGTAAGTGTGCAGTTCTTTAAGCAACCATCATTGAAATGCTAATTGAGTAGAACTATTTGACAGAGCACATTTTAGCACACTTTAGCACATTCTATTCCAAAGCATCTTCTTTGAAGTCCTATATTTTTATAAAAGATGGGCTTGGTATTTTACTATCTAAATGGGGGATACCAGAGTTGAGGGCCCTTTAAAAAACACAATTCTTTTTTACCCTTATTTATTGTTAAGCATAGCCCCAAATCCTGTCCTAAACCTAAACCTCTTCAACAGCTAGACTTACACCAAATGCCTAACTAATTCTAACCCCTTTATTCATTTTTATCCTCAAACGCTTAAGCCAAAATGGGGACAATGTCTCTTTTTACTGTATTTTACAGTGAGGGGAAAACATTTATATAGTGACACCCACTCACACACACAGACACACACACACAGACACACACACGCAGACACACACACGCAGACACACACGCAGACACACACACAGACACACACACAGACACACACACAGACACACACACAGACACACACACAGACACACACACAGACACACACATACACACACACACAGACACACACACACACGGCCACCATGGTTGAGGGAAGCAGGAAGGAGAGTAGGAGTAATTCTGTAATTTACTCTGTTAACTGTTTAGTACCCCACCACCCACATGGGATTAACATAGACATAGATGAGAAGACGGAGTGAGAGTCAGAACGAGTGAGACAGTCAGAGTGAGAGTGAAAAATACATCAGAGTGAGTGTGAAAGCGAGAGTGAGAGGAAGATGACAATGAAAGAATATTGGTCAAGAGACAAAGAATAGTGAGAGAGGAAGAGTGTGTGAGAGAAAGATGGAGAGAATATGAAAGAGAGATGTTTTTTGAAAGTATTGATATGATTGGTTATAAGATTTGATATTGGCTTGGTCACATGTGACTAAATTAGTTAAGCATGCCGCTTGAAATGCTGGTGTTGAAGGTAAAAATAAAGCTCACAAGATTTTCATAAAGAAACCATTCACAAGTTAGACCTTCTACTAACAAGATTCAAAGTAATTGTCAATTTAATTTATTTAATTTACATTATTTTTACTTGGTTCTTCATCTGTTTTAATTGCTTCCACTGGACACTAAATCACCAAAATGCAAATGTAAATGAAAAACTGTAAAATATGACTTATTTGAATTAGCTCCTCCATAAAACCAGACCACAATCAAAGACTTGATATTTGAAAATAAAAAGCAGACCTGTAAAGTATTTTTATTACAAAATGCATTCAGGAAAGTTAAACAGAATGCCAAATCGTAGTTTAAATATGTATTTTAAATACACAGAACAAATATACAGTCATCTCTGATTGTATCTGCTGAATGACTGAAATGCGATGTATATACTAACCTGTGTGTATATATATGTATGTATGTATGTGTGTATGTGTGTCTGTGTGTATGTATGTATGTGTATGTGTGTATGTGTGTATGTATGTTTGAATGAATGTGTGTATGTGTATGTGTATGTGTGTATGTGTATGTGTATGTGTATGTGTGTACGTGTGAATGTGTATGTGTGTATGTATGTGTGTATGTGTGTATGTATTCATGTGTGTATGTATGTGTATGTGTGTATGTGTATGTAGTGAAACAGCGCCATCCAGTGGTACACCAACATTATGCACCTGGTTCTATATTTAGATAGTGTGGTCAGTTCTCCCTACAGCAGCTGTGAGATGGTATATGTATGCGCGTCTGTTTGTGCATTAGTATGTGTTAATTCCTGTTTCACGATCTTTGTGAGGTGACTACTATCTTAGTGATAGTATAACAAAGGTTAATCATGTGATCAGGGCATTCGGGGGTCTTCACTGCAAAAACAAGATTGCTTTGACACTAAATACGTGTGTGTGCGCCTGTGTGTATGTGTGTGTGTGTGCGTGTGTGTGTGCGTGTGTGTGTGTGTGCGTGTGTGTGTGCGTGTGTGTGCGTGTGCGTGCGTGCGTGCGTGTGTGTGTGTGTGTGTGCATGGGTGTGTGCATGGGTGTGTGTGCGTGTGCATGTGTGTGCATGTGTGTGTGTGCCTCAGTGAGAACGTTCCAGAGGATGATGAGGAGCTGTATTCTTCAGTGTATGGGATGGACATCAGCGATGATGGAGGAGAGATCTATGAAGATCTGATGAGGACAGAACCACAGCCCACTCTGGTACACACACGCACACGCAAAACACTATTACTAAAATATATTTCAGGAAGTATATTTTATGTGTTTGTGACTCAAAGAGGTTTTGACTAAATATTTATTAAACATTTACATGAAAAGTCTGTTGGTACAGTTAGTGCTGTTATTAACTAACTCCTCCTACATGTACTTTACTAAACTCCTCACAGAAGCAAGCTGAGCAGAATGTGAGAAGCTGTTGTCTGTTGGAAATCAAACAGACAGAGGAAAGATACACTGAGACCCTGGAATCAATAGAGAAGGTGCCAGCCACACCATTTCATTATACTGACCGTTTTGTTGTACTGACCATTTTGTTGTACTGACCATTTTGTTGTACTGACCATTTAATTTTACTGACCATTACATTATACTGACCATTTCGTTGTACTGACCATTTCGTTGTACTTACCATTTCACTGTTTTAACCATTTCACTGTACCAACCATTTCCTAGTCTCGCATACCATGGCAATCAGCCAATCAGTTTTCATGATTCAAACCAAACGGTTTATTAGTGACGGTGACTGTAGAGGTTCAGGGATATGGTTTGCAGTGGTATGACATGGGCTTGGGCATCCCCTGGCCCGAGCTGTGATCTGTATAATCTGGAGCATCAAATAAAAGTTGTAACTTCTTTTCACAGTACTTCCTTAATCCACTGAAGAAATTCTTGTCTGCGGCGGAGATTGATGAAGTTTTCACAAACATACCTGTAAGTACAGCTGAACCCTCATCGATGCCGCTAAATCTGCACTTGGCGTATATACAGGGTGTGCCGAGCATATATTCTCAGCTGTTTGGGCAGCTTGACTCAACAAGTGGAACAAATCATCGCAAATGCAGCAAATTGGTAGCGCAAATAACAGACAATACAATGTTCACACTTTTTTCAGTGAATGTTCACAGTGAATGTTCACAGTGAATGTTCACAGGGAATGTTCACAGTGAATGTTCACAGTGAATGTTCACAGGGAATGTTCACAGGGAATGTTCACAGGGAATGTTCACAGGGAATGTTCACAGTGAATGTTCACAGGGAATGTTCACAGGGAATGTTTGCAGTGGATCTTCCCACTGCATCCGGCTCAGATTAAACATGGCATACTGATCCCGTTATGCTGTAAGCAGCACATGTAAGACGCTTTGGTTTAGTCACCGGAACTGGAAGAAACTGCTAGTTCTTAGGTTTAGTTAGTGTCATATAGATTGATGTCTTAAGATGTGGGTAATTGAATAAACATGGAGGTATTGCTCACAAACCTTTAAATTATCTCAACGGAGATCGCAGCCCAGTGGGTTCAACACAATGTCACCTGTCAGTCATCGAGGGTCAAAATACCTGGCTGACCTTTCTACACCTCGGTCTGTTTCTAGGAGCTGGTGAAGGTCCACAAGTGTCTGCTGGTGGAGGTGCAAGACTCAATCGTCAACAAGAACGCCTTAAACCTTTACCAGATCTTTGTTGCCTACAAGGAGAGGTTGGCCACAGCTACTGTAATATAATGTACATAGACCTGAAATAGTCAGGAGAATTTGGATCAGAACCTGAGACTGGACTGGCTGATACAGTTTCATCATGTGTGTGCTTTCCTGTTTAATGATAGGTTATTGATTTATGGAGTCTACTGCAGCCACGTTGAGAGGTCCATTGCAGTGTTGGACTCCATTAGCAAGGGGAAAGAAGATGTTGGACTGAAGCTTGAGGTAAGACACATTTGGCTGAAGTTGACTGAATGTTAGTCATCACTGACTTCTATAGCAGCAGTCAAAAAACATGCGTATTTTTGCTTCTTTAAAAAAAAGAATTGCAAATCTATGCCACAATTTATCCTTAACCATAAAGTGTGTGTCATGCTTATCCCTAACCTTAAAGTACATTTCAATTTGGCTTTGTGGCTGTAGAATATATGCTTGTAAAATCTGACTTGGGTCAGTTTTTGCATGAAAATATAGTCAGCCTTGCACTTTTCCTAAATAATGTATACTATAGGTTTTATCTTTACAACATTCCTTTTTTATGAAAAGGTAGACACCCCAGAGAAGGTGTGGAATGACTGCCTCTGGCCAAGACACCTGCCCACATGTAGTTCTTGTTGCTTTCCACAAGCAGTTAGCTCATCCTTTGGCAGCGACATGTCTTGGGCATTAGGTAGTCGATTAGCTTTATAATAGAAGCCAACTCTACTTGTGGAAAAGAAACTGGAAAAAGTCGGGCCTATATGCAATCTGTTACGGATTATCAACATCAAACAACTAATTATATTTTTGTGAACTTAATATGTTGAATTTGAAAGATAATTTCTATAAGACAAGATGTTGTTATTGTCTCCAGGAATGTTCTAAGAGAGCCAACAATGGGAAGTTCACACTGAGGGATCTACTGGTGGTTCCCATGCAAAGAGTCCTTAAGTACCATCTGCTTCTTCAGGTAGGCTACTGTCGACAGGTAGGCTACTGTCTTCTGGTAGGCTACTGTCTTCAGGTAGGCTACTGTCTTCTGGTAGGCTACTGTCTTCTGGTAGGCTACTTTTACTCAGTTTAGATTTTGTGGTCAGTTCTCTTTACAGCAGCTGTAAGATGGTATATGTATGCGCGTCTGTTTGTGTGCAAACATGAAAACAATGAAATATCTCAGGGAATAATGTAGTAAACAGAAAAATGTACATTTAGATAATTCAAAGTAGCCACTTGTCTTGATGGCAACTTTCATACTCTTTGCCTTCTCTCAACCAGCTTCATGAGCTAGTCACCTGGAATGCATTTCAATGAATAGGACTACCTTGTTGAAAGTTCATCTGTGTAATACTTTTCCTTCTTTCCTCCTGCGTTTGAGGCAATCCCTCATGTTGTGACTTTTTTGTTGTTGTGTCTGAGAAAAATATGATCTCAGTGTGCACTGGGGGGCGACAAACTCCATGTCTTTTTTATCTCCTAACAATCTTCCCCACTGTCAGGAGAGAGGAGTGGCAAGTCCTTGTCTAACCTCATTGTCTCAAAGTTTTCAGAACTGTTGTTATGGTGTCATTAGTTTGATCTGCAATATCTGAAATGCAGCTGCTATCAAAGTTTTAATAGGATTAAAAGCTTACCGTGATATCTCAGCAATCGTTCTCATCACAGGTGTACGTTGTCAAATAGTTTTAATAGTCCACTAAAATATCTAAACTGTTTTCACCATTCTAATAGCGGAAATAGTCTACTCTAATATCTCAACTATATTTCACCATTGTAATAGTATTGATAGCCCACTATAATACATCATGTTGTTCTCTCCACAATTGATTAGCTCTAGTAGTTCATGCAGTGTTAAGAAGAGCCGTTTTGCCGTTTCTGTGTGTGATTTTTAGGGCAGCATGTGGTGCTTTGCTTAAAGGCAACTGTAGCTTTGCTACTGTAGTTTTGCCAAACGTTATGCTACTTCTGGATTGTAGCTGAGGTAGTTGAGTCATTTGAAGAGGTACATTGTGGGCTAGGATAGCTGCCCTGAGAGAAACTTAACTTGGACTAATGCAGGTAAAAAATGTCTTTCATGAGTACCGTTAAATTGCTTTTAGTGTTGCCAGTATTGTTTCCATGGTGGGCCAAAATCTTATAATCTCTCATTGATGATTGATGTGTTGTTATAGTTTAGTTTGTTACAATTTCAATTGGTTCATTTTCCTGTTCAAATACATAATTAATCTGTTTCTCAGGAACAATGTTTGTGGTCAATGTCATGAATGTTTATAAGGGGATCTACACACAGCAATAAATTCACTGGAAAATACCATTACTGTGTAGTACTCTTTAAAATCAACATTCCACCCATTACCGTGTAGTACTCTACCAACTCAACTCTCCGCCCATTACCGTGTAGTACTCTACCAACTCAACTCTCCGCCCATTACCGTGTAGTACTCTACCAACTCAACTCTCCACCCATTACCGTGTAGTACTCTACCAACTCAACTCTCCGCCCATTACCGTGTAGTACTCTACCAACTCAACTCTCCGCCCATTACCGTGTAGTATTCTACCAACTCAACTCTCCGCCCATTACCGTGTAGTATTCTACCAACTCAACTCTCTACCCATTACCGAGTAGTACTCTACCAACTCAACTCTCCACCCATTACCGTGTAGTACTTTACCAACGTGACAGTTTCTTTTCCAATGATTCAACAAAGTAATCTAACAGATGAATTCAATAGGTATACAGTTGCATTACAGGTATCAAAGAGTAGTTTTCCTGAGATTTGGGGTTGTGAGAGCTAAGATGCATGCAGGCGAGAAAGCAAGAAGGGCCCGTGTTCACTTGCCACTGTCATATATCCTCAAAACAAAATCTGTGAGGTTGGCCAACTAACCTAAGGAGGATCACAAGACTTGATCTATAGAATAGTCATCCCTTATCAACTTAGCACACATTTCACTGCTTTCTAACACCATACCCTGTTGCAGACTGATCTACCCATGGGTCAGGATAGTTTATTCAATCCATGACCTTTGGTTCTGTATTCACACAAGATAAACAATTGAGGAGACCAACACGGTTCCTTCTGGAAGACTTGCTGAGGACCAGGATGACAACACTCTGTTACAAACCATGGCTGACCTGAGGAGACTTTAAAAGAGTGAAGTCACCAGGGCCAGATGGCATTTAATGCCGTGTCCTCTGGGGGGGCACCGACCAGCTAGCGGAGGTTTTCACCTCCATATTGAACCTCTCCCTGTCTCTGTCTGTAGTCCCTTCCTGCTTCAAACAGACCACCATCATCCCTTTACCAAAGAAACCTTCCATCACCTTCCTGAAGGACTACCGCCCTGTAGCACTGACCTCCACCATCATCCCTGTACCAAAGAAACCTTCCATCACCTGCCTGAACTACTACCGCCCTGTAGCACTGACCGCCACCATCATCCCTGTACCAAACAAACCTTCCATCACCTGTCTGAACTACTACCGCCCTGTAGCACTGACCTCCACCATCATCCCTGTACCAAACAAACCTTCCATCACCTGTCTGAACTACTACCGCCCTGTAGCACTGACCTCCACCATCATCCCTGTACCAAACAAACCTTCCATCACCTGCCTGAACTACTACCGCACTGTAGCACTGACCTCCACCATCATGAAGTGCTTTGTGTGGCTGGTCAGAACTCACATCTGCTCCAACCTTCCTGACAACTTGGACCCCTTTCAATTTGCATAATGCCCCAATAGATCTATGGCCGTTGCCATCGCCCTGACGACACACACCGCCCTCTCCCACCTGGAAGAAGGCAACACGTGAGGATGCTGTTTGCGGACCACAGCTCTGCTTTTAACCCAACCCTACAGCCCTGCATGCCAACCAAGCTTGTTCCTAAGCTCAGGACCCTGGGACTTAACACCTTCCTCTGCAATCGGATCCTGGACTTCCTGACTGGCAGACCCCAGGAGGTGAGAATGGGTAACCTCACCTCCTCTGCATTGACCCTGAGCACTGGAGCCCCCCAAGGTTGCAAACTCAGTGACTGCGTGGCCACGCAGAGCTCCAACATCATCTTCAAACTGGCGAACGACACAACCGATCACTTACATGGTGCCTGGGCAACAACTTCTCACCGTCTGCATGACTAGGGAGATGATCGAGGACATCAGGAAGCAACTGAGCGTGTTCATCTAAGTTGACTTCACTTGGTCCTGCCAACGCTCACCAACTTCTAACGGTGCACCAGTGAAAGCATCCTCTCAGGCTGCATTACTGTGTTACGGCAGCTGCTCTGCGCATCATCGGCTGCCATCTCCCCTCCGTGCAAGGCATCTACCATACACAGTGCCTTAGGAAAGCACATAACATCATCAAAGATCACCGATGCTCTGATGTCCTTTCATGTACATTCAATGTGCATTCAAATATTCTGTGATCTTTGTAGGCTAGGACAGATCATTAACACATCTTCATAAATGGCTGTACAATATAATGAGAGCATATTTAATTTTGTGGAAAGACGTAGAATTGTCATTTTTCAGTTCTTTCAGTCTGTTTGTGTGCCCTCAGCCTTGTCCCTGCTCAGAGGTGACCTTGTGGAAAACATCCTTGAAGTATCATGGTTTCAGGTCTGCCTGGCTCGTCTGAAGCCCAGTCGAGCACTGGGTGGTAACAGTCAGTGTTGGGATACATTTGTCTTTTGCATTCATGTGCTTTACCTGACACCCTCAGTGAGCGGACTTCATTAGTGAATGCATACATTTTCATTTGTTTTTCTTACCGGCCACCTGTGGGGATTCTAACACACAATCGTGGCATTGGAAGCGCCATGCTCTGAGCCACATGGGATAATGTGTGCAATGCTTTAGAATATTTATTCTACAGAACGCTATTCTCCCAGTGCTCCAAATTCATGCATCTTAATGTTGAATGTTTCTGTCACCTGTGGATCACAAAGTTCTTCTTGACTAGTGCCCAATAATATGGCTAACCAAAAACAATTTGAATGGCCACAGCTTTTAAAGGAGGAAGCAGGTTATATTTTTCTTTACTTGAATCAGACAGTTAAGGTCAACTAAATGCCTACACAACTCTCATGGTTGTACAGATGTTGCATCGCTTGTTGGCTCTGTAAGAAATATGCATTTGTTAATGATTTCCAATGGGCTGTGTAATTTTCTCACTCAATATTCATGATTTCCTAAGGATTATCTTTAATCATGGTAGCATTCATATTAATCTTGAACAGTTTGGAATTTGTATTTAATGTTTTTATATTAAAAGTGACTCCAGAATAACACAATACATGATTTACGATCATACCACCATGATATTTATGTAGTTTTTAAAAGATATTTATTTGTGGCCCCACATTCTCTTTAACTAGATAAAAGAACAGCTACCCCCAAAGTGTCAGCATGAAACAAACTGTGAATAAACGAGTCTACCGCCGATACAGGCGATTATCGGTGCGTCTCCCTTCAAACCCGGTTTATTGACGCTCACAGCAATATTTTATTGTTGTTGTCTGGGGGGAGAGGTGTTGCTTTCAACAGTCTCTCTGTGAAAGAAGGAAGAACAAAAGCTCTAATCTCAAAGGAACTGAACGGATTAGAGTCTGGGCACGGCAGCTGCTTCCTCCCGCGTGTTGAACTGCATGTTAAGTGTGTTAGCTGCCTGGTGTGGTAGACGTAGCCATCTCTGGGTCTGAACACTGGGACAAGTATGAGTACATTGATAGCCAAGGCTTTGTCCCAAGTGGCCCCCGAATCTCCGCGGTGCCCTTGTCAACTGTACAGCGCTACACAGGGAATAGGCGGCCGGTTGGGATGGGGGCCAATTCGATATACGCTTCTTACTGCGCACGTGGCCCCTGGGAATCAATCAACTGCAATGATTTGTCTGCTCTATTCATCCTATTTCTTGGTCTTTACCCACGTTCTCTTTACCTGGGGATCGACGCGTTCACAAAATCTCCAGCAGACAATAGAATATTTAGTATATTAACAAATATCACAATCACATTCCTCAGCATCTATAGGGAATATAAATGGTCTGCACACCCCTGTTAAAATGCCAGGTATTTGTGATAAATCATGTCAGAACTTTTTCCACTTTCAATGTGACCTATAACGTGAACAATTCAATTAAAAAACAAACTGAAATCTTTAAGGGGGAAAAAATTTAATAAAAACCTCACAATAACCTGCATAAATATGTGAGCACACCCGTAAACTAATACTTTGTTGAAGCACATTTACATTTTTTACAGCACTCTTTGCAAAAGTGCTCCAAATCTGTCAGATTGTGAGGACATCTCCTGTGCACAGCCCTCTTCAGATCACCCTACAGATATTCAATTGCATTCAGGTCTGGGCTCTGGCTGGGCCATTCCAAACGTTAATCTTCTTCTGGCAAAGCCAGGCTTTTGTGGATTTGGATGTGTGCTTTGGGTTGTTGTTGAGCTGAAAGGTGAACTTCATTTTCATCTTTCTAATGGACGCCTGAAGGTTTTATGCCAAAATCGCCTGATATTTGGAACTGTTAATTATTCCCTCCACCCTGACTAAGGCCCCAGTTCCAGCTGAAGAAAATCCACCCCAAAGCTTGATGCTGCCACCATCATGCTTCACTTTGGGTATGGTGTACTTTGGGTAATGTGGAGTATTGTTTTTGCACTAAACAGGTTTGTTTTGGCAAACCTCAGCCGGGCTTGGATGTTTTTCCTTCTAATAAAAGGCTTCCGTCTTGCCACCCTGCCCCATAGCTCATTCATATGAAGAATATAGGAGATTGTTGTTACATGTAGAACACAGCCAGTACTTGCCAGACATTTCTGCAGCTCCTTTAATGTTGCTGTAAGCCTCTTGGAAGCCTCCCTAACCAGTTTCTTGTCTTTTAATTGATTTTGGAGGGATGTCTAGTTCATGTCTCTGTTGTGCCATATTTTCTCCATTTGATGATGACTGTCTTCACTGTGTTCCATGGTATATCTAATGCTTTGGAAGCTCTCTGCGGACCATGGCTTTTGCTCTGCCATGCATCTAAGAAAGTGTCAGGAAAATCCTACAAGAACAGCTGAACCTTATTTGTGATTAATCAGAGTCACTTTATATAATGGCAGATGGGTAATTACTTTTATTGAACATGAGTTTGAATGTGATTGGTTAATTCTGAACACAGCCACATCCACAGTTATAAAAGGGTGTGCACATTTACGCAAACAGGTAATTGCAAGATTTTTATATTTCATTTTTAATCCTCGAAGATTTCTGTTAGTTTTTCAATTGAATTGGTCACATTATAGTTCACATTTAAAGTGGAAAAAGTTCTGACATGATTTATCACAAATACCTGGCATTTTAACAGGTGTGTGTAGACTTTCTATATCCACTGTTGGTACCTATAGATCCTTAATCTAGAGAGAGACAGAGACCTCAGATGACCCGGTAAGGATGTGCTGTCTCTTATGTTATATTACGCACCACGACATAGCCAAAGGACAGGGCCATCACTGCTCGCCACTAAGAGGAGTGGTGATGGGAATAACCATCTAAATATTGTCTACACTGCCTAAATGTAAACATCAGAATGCGGTAATTTCAGACACCCAAAGTGTCTACATTGGAAGTCAGACTGGGAGATCTTGTTGGTTATAGGGTGCCTCAGTTCTGTGCATGCAGGCAAACACTACACTCTTTGAATGAGGAGCGTCATAAGGTGAAAATCTAGGCTAATTATGTGTTAATCTCAACCAAGTCTTAATCTAAACAAGGCCATCTGAAGCAGCGCCCGTGTTTCTAATTGCTAATTATTTATCTTATGTCGGTCAGGAGCTGGTGAAGCACACTCCCGATGAGGCTGACAAAGAAAATCTAAAGGTGGCCCTGGACGCCATGAAGGTAAATGTGTATAAGAATTACCTGATGATGGCCCTGAACGCCATGAAGGTAAATGTGTATAAGAATTACCTGATGATGGCCCTAAACGCCATGAAGGTAAGTGTGTATAAGAATTACCTGATGATGGC
>JACXGJ010012658.1:0-17517 GCA_016801105.1 Esox niger
GCCACACATTACCCAGCTAGAACACTATGATGGCCACACATTACCCAGCTAGAACACTATGATGGCCACACATTACCCAGCTAGAACACTAAGATGGCCACACATTACCCAGCTAGAACACTAAGATGGCCACACATTACCCAGCTAGAACAATCAGTGCTTTGTGTGAGGACTCGTCTGCATAATAGTCATCTGCAACCCTTCCAGTCCCCTCTGTCATTTGATTCCAGGTGGCTGGCGATAGCCAAGCAACTAAAAGACTAGTTGCACTGTAGCACACTACCCATTACTCCTAATAAGGGGAAAACGGACCTAAAATCGATTTCCACAATTTAGCACACCGTTGCAACGAAGCTGTCAAAACACCTCTGTCCAAAAAGTCAGAGCGCCTCATTAAACCACACTGACCCTGCCAGTGATTCCCATTAAGGCCTCATTAGCCAACCCTGATGATATAAGGGATACAGTCCACACGGCCAGTGTGGGATCTAGCTGCTTACCGTCGAGCATTCTGAGAGCAATGTCAGCCGGAACGTTAAACAATGTCACATTCAGCTGGATTAATAGAACAGGCTCTCTCCCACGCACGTCCAATTAAACATAATTTCCCAGCGGTGGCCTGGCTGCTGTTGACAGCGTCAGAAAGCTTGGAGTGGCCGTTTCCATTACATGCCGCCTCTAATCAGAGTGACAGGAATCTTGGAAGATGCAGGAATGAACCCAAACAGATGGCTGGGAACTAATCTGGACAATCCAACCCGGATATTTAGACTCTTGATATAAATTTGACTAAAAATGGACTACTGAAAACAGTCCTGTAATGTACAGCCAGCTAAGCGAAACCCAAGCGCAGACATGGACATACAGACCTCCTCCTTCATTAGTCCAGTAGATGAAGAGGTTCATGGTTCCAACCTCTGTGATTTCTTCCTGCTCTCCGTACAGCCACAGAACCTGCTGACAGCCCTGCCGCACCGCCTCAGTCTGCACTGCTATCGTAGGTCCGTAGTTACTGAACCAGACCCAAAGACACACAGGACACAGTGAAGGGTGGGAAAAGACCCGAGAGAAGGACTGGGACGTAGTCAGTACTAGCGGCTCCCACAAAAGGCGATATTACTATTTTCCCAGATTTGTGACAATGTTTCATTTTTCACCCCAAAATGCCAGTCCCTTTCCATCACATCCATAATGTGGTGTATCCAGTTAACAAAAAATTGAGATTTTTTTCTTGTGTCTCTACAATTCCTCTGTAGGGTTCTATGAATACATAAATTCAAATGTTCATTTATGCTTGATAAGTAGTTCACATTTTTCAAATGTCATATCCATAATGCTGAAATTCCTCTTAAACAGAAGTCCTTTCTGGGGGAAAGACATGAGAGGTCAGTAACATGGCTACCAGAGGACAGACAGGAAACACATACAGTAAATATTCTGCAAACATGTGGCCAGCATGTAGTAAGCTCATGGTAAAAATAACTAAACAATGACATTATATGCCTCAATAATTCTCTGTTCAGAAGTTAACTTATGCTGCACTCAGACCACTACCTGACAGTCTCATTATGAGACCAACGTCCAAACATTTACACATTCAAAATAAACCAACCATTCCGCCCATTCATGGAATGCGTTGTACGTGTGCACGGTTGTGGTAAGAGTGCGACACTCACCCCCCCATCTTGTAGGCTCCAACCCCCCCTCTCCAGGCTCTTACGTAGCTTGGGTCTGCCAACAGAGACACTGGGCTGAAGGCCCCTGTGGTAAAGTAGGGCCCCACAGGACTCAGGATGCAGAAGAGCAGAGCATGGGCGGCCCTTGACACCCCCAGGGAAGGCTAAGGCCGTAAAGGGGGAAGAAGAGGGGGTTACCGGTCCAGTCAACAGCTGGGGAAGTGACAGTCAACCCTGTGGCCTGAGTGTAGAGAGTTAAAAATAAATACGCCGTTCTCTAGTTCTCTTGCA
Source organism: Esox niger (assembly GCA_016801105.1). NCBI lineage: Eukaryota > Metazoa > Chordata > Actinopteri > Esociformes > Esocidae > Esox > Esox niger. The sequence continues at coordinate 1,968 of JACXGJ010012658.1, forward strand.
CTCTATCTGCTAATTATTTTTCAAATGGGGATTGTACTTTGCGCGCGCACGACAGGGAGGCGGAAAAATGGTAAACAGAAGAATTATATCATGAAATATGTAATAGAAATTATTTTTGATATAACATAATAAACATATTTAAAAAACAAAAAAGCATCTCGTGGCGGAGACTGCAGACAACGTCTGTTAGATGAGGCACTCACTTCGATCCCGATGAAGGTAGGCCTGATGTACAGGCTGGCGTCTAGGGAATAGGGTACCCACTCCTGGTCCACCTCCACCAGCTTTCGAATGCACTCCAAGAGCTCCACCTTATCAAACACCTACAGCGACAGAGAGACAGCGGGCTCTTAACCACTCGAATCGACGCCATTTGGGCAACAAGCACCATCGACCGGGAGTACCACGAGCACCGGCCAGGCGGTGCACTCACCGGCAGGCAGCTCCGGACGGCGCTGCGGTGCATCCTCTCCATGTTCAGGTTGGGTCTGAACAGACGGATGTGGTTGTCGACCCCTCGGAATGCCTTCATGCCCTCGAACAGCTAAGGGAAAGACACAGGCAGGACTCCTGAGGTACGAAAAAACGTCTCACTTACGCGTGGCGAAAACGCAAGCCACAGAGCAACAGAGAAGGATATTTGGGATAAGCCACGTCCGCGGATCAATCAAGCAGGTTGCCAAATGTGTCCCATTTCCTGTCCAGCGCTACACCATCTCCACTGTTCTGTGTAATGTATGTCTGTTGATGACAGGTGTAACCACCGGTGTTGAACGTTCTGGTTAAGGTTTGGCTCTATTTCGGCCCACGGACTCTGTAAGCGACACTGTGTGATTGCTTATTGTGTTTATTGTATACGCTGCTAAAGCCAGGGCCAATGGCACTGTTGACTGAACACTGGCACTGTTGACTGAACACTGGCACTGTTGATGGAACGGGTGGAAGAGATTTTTGTTATACAGACCTCCTCCAGGTCTGCTTGGGAGACATGGTCTTTGCTTCTGACCTGAAGGTGTCTTCCTGTTAAACCTTGTCATTTCAACACAGATTTCTGATGGACTATATTGGCTGTATTTCTGCTGATCATTCACTGTTTTACATGAATAGGTAATTGGATTTCGGTCGTACCGTGGCAAATATTGAGTTGACTTGAAGAGAAGTAGCCATGACTCACCTCTATCGAGTAGTGCAGGGCTGATGTGGCTGGGTGCAGGGACAGGTTCTGGAAGGGTTTGACCTGGGGCACCTCCCAGCCGTCTTTTTCTGACCAATAGATAGTCAGCATGTGATCTGAGAACTGTTTGCCAAACACTAGGTTGGCAGGGTCCGGCTTGGGCTTCCCCGCAACACAGCGTTCAACTGTGAGGTCCGCGGCCTTAGAGAGGAACAGGTGCGAAGCAAAGCAACAATGCGAGGACCAAACACGATGATTCTCATTCACCATGATAATCAGAAGAGCATGCTTTGAGCGTTAATTAATGTCGCTCTTGGTAGACAATTGAACACTGATTATAACTGAATTAAAGAATTAAAGCCAAGAAAATGAGAGCAGAGAAGAAAGGGAGCCATAAAAGATCATTCAAAAGAGCCCAGGGCTGACTAGTGGACGGTTGCCGTTAGCAATGACACTCTCGCCTTCAAACAAGTTTCAGAAACCATTTAACCGGGCCGTGTCTGTAGTCATACCTTAAATGAGCTGGCCAACCGCAAGGACCCCAAGGAGAAGGGGAATGCTTGAATGAACCGTCCATGGAGTGCCTAGTAAACAAGTGACAGCATTTAACTCAAACCTGACAGGGTTAAAAGAACAGCCTTCTAGACCAACACAATTCACATTATGCCTAAGGGCCCTGTAATACAATCTACTTCCACACTGGAAACCTGTCTTCTTAGCCAAGGTGACGTTGTCCCTTTCAGTAAATGTGGGCCAACAAATCACCACCCATGTCTGGGGTGACACGTGCAGTGTTTGTGTGTGTGTGTGTGTGTTGAGTACAGTATGTGTGTTCTTTTCAGTGCCTGCACTTTGTGGTGGGTGTGAAGGTCAACTGATGCCAAGCAAAGAGCTGTAACTAGTTCCACACCCAGTGACACCGACAGGGGGGGACAACCGGTAACATTGTGCTGAGCCCAGGCCTGGATGGGCCCATTTGGTTATAATTATTTATTAGTCGGTCAATCTTGGTATTTTGTACTATCGAGAAACGTAAAATTTTGTCCTGGGCCCTTGGCGCCCAGGACAAAATTTGGGCCCTTGGCCCTCAGCGTCCCTGTCCACACCAAACCCTGGTTGGACACATCTATAAAAGCTAAAATCTTTGCTCAAAGCCCAACAGTGGTAGGATTATGAACCAACGCGGCAGTTAAGTAGCTTGACACTGCCACGCTAGCAATAAAAGCCAACCAAGCTTGCAGTCACACAGAGTTACAACTTGTTTTAAACCATTAAATTCCATCTTAAGGCAATGACTGTATTTAGCGGCATGCGCCCTGACGCTTTGACATGCCTGTAATAGGTAGAGGTTTTTAGTGGAATCCGAGTCGTTTTTAAATTATTATTCATAAATCATCACTTAACATGAATTTCAAGTGTGCTGTAGGTGTCCTAATTATTGCCCGCAAACCATTTCACAAGTTTGTCTAACAACGTTAAAAAGAACAGTATTGCAGTATTGTTTTGAAAGGGAATCATCCTTAGTACATTTACACATTTGCAGCTAGCTAAAACCCCCAAATAATTAGGATTAATGTAATCCAAATATTAAGTAATCCCTAGCCTGCACATTCATTGCTGTGCGATTTTGAATTGAAATATGTGAAATAATAGATGACTGGGCACACAATTGTATTTATCACTCCCACTACAAATACTGTCTTGAATATACCCAACGAAGACTGCACGCATTAAGTCCACACTGCCAACTTCAATACCCGAGAGGAAGCTAGGTAATAGCTATGCTTTCACTGATGGTTGAAATTCTGAAGCACGGGATGTAGTAGCAAATCACTTTAAAGGGTAAATAATCAAGGCCCATCAGTTCTAACTAGATATTATTAGCCAACAAGGTTAAATATTTACAGAGAGGTATAAACAATCATGAGATAAGGGAGTCATTGATCTTTAGACTCACCGTCCTCAGAGCTGCCATCGCCGCAATGTAATGAACAGTATTTGTGTCCGTGCGGGAGCACACTCTGAAAGATGTGGTCTTTTGCGTTCCGGACGTGACCGCGAGGACTTTCGTTAGCACGGTTCTCGAAAACCAGATCCACAAAAAAAAACAGCCATATCTAAATTTTTTCTGTACATGAAACATACACATAAATGGATATGACTGTAATAAATTCACATGACTTATTAATACATTATCTATCCAACATTACTTATTGCAGTTCAATCAAATAAATTTGCAACCAACTCCTTTGAATTGTAATGGGTTATATGGGCTGTTATACTAAATAATGTATGTGTTTGTGTTTATGAGTGGTTTCAATACCGAAATAATTGTTAACATATATTGTTACATATATTGTTATATATTGTTAATATATCGAAAACAAGTCAGATGTTGATTAGCTTTGCAGGGGGTTAAAGACGAAATAGGCGTGATTCATCTCTGCCATGTGGTTGGCCAAAACAAACCGGGTAACGTGGGTTTGAATTGCCAGGGTTAATCAAGTTCAAACCACTGGAGTGGAGATGACCACGATTTGTCTACTAACGGGGAGTTGTTGCAGTCTTGCTTGTTGATTGGTCATCTTTCTTATGTTTGGATGGGCCTTTAAACGATACAGCGTTGCGTCACCGTGTAAAACCATGACTATGTTAAAGTAACGCGCCCTTTCTATATTGCAGTACATATTAATGTGTAAATATTTATGATATGTTCAGCGCTTTCGTTATATTTTCAATGTTGTCTGAAAGCATTCAGCACGCATTTCCAGTCTACCGTTTAGACCTTTAGCCGAACAATTCTGTGTTTAGGAAGCTGATGCAACTACCAGGAAACATTTCAAGGTTGCACACCTTGTAGGCGCACTTTAAATGCTCTTGGTTTACAATTAAACATATTTCAGTGAGTACTGACCTATAGCTATTTACTCACAGCGGTGCATGTTTACAGAACTATGTGGCAAAACATATTCATATTTTTTTTTACCTTATATTTTAATAAGTTGGAGTGGTCTAGATTATGCAGTACTGATTTGTGCAGTCGTGAATATAAATACATGCTCTACGGTCTGAAGTATTGTGGTTTGTGCTCGAGTAGCTGGAGTACTATGAAGAACATTTCTGTACAGAGGAAAATGCTTAGTCTGAGCACTTGCCTGTCAATGTCTTACCACAGAAGTTGACAGATTCAAAATAAACGTGTCACTTGTGCAGATTACAACAATATAAGTAAGCAATAATGATTACTACGGATTACCATTTACTTGGATTACATTAAAAATTAAAAATAATATTTTCCTTTAAATTCAAAACTGCTATGCAACCAAATTAGCCCAATAATATGTCCTACAAAAGGAATGACAATCTAATCACATTGGCTAGGAACATATCTGAAGTTACTGTTTGTGCCATCTTTAATTGGCAGACAACTGTGATGGAAGATGTATTGTGGACATCAATCCATGCTGAGAAAGTATTGAATCCAATTGTTTAAGGTGGTGTGGTATGGCCAATGTACCACAGCTCAGATGTCTTTAAGCATGGCTCATTGCAGAGTGTCTGGACACAGTGTTTAAGTGTGGTATACTGGACACACACCACAAAACGCCTTATTGCTATTATAAAAAAGTTATCAATGTAAACAGATCAATAAAAGCTGATGTGATGTTATAACCTTGGTATGTGTTCTCTGATAAATGTGTGGTTTGAATCCTGAATGCATTGATAGCTGTGATATATGTTGATAGCTGTGATATGAGACCAGATACTACAGGTATGCCATCCCATCTTACTACTTTAATTGGATTTGTTACTGATTTATAATAGCAATAAGGCATCTTAAGGGTTTGTAATATATTGCTAATATAACATAACCTCATCCCTTTTTGTTTACATACAACAGCTATCAGCCAGTTAGTAATACAACACAGTTTTGTACTGAGAAATGAGTAAAAGAATAGAGAAATTGCAAAGAAACTGAAGATCTCGTACAACACTGTACTCCTCCCATCACAGTACCGGCGCAAACGGTCTCTAACCAAAACAGAAAGAATTAAAATCTAGTTTGATAAAACTTTGGGAAAAAAAGTGTTATGGACAGACATATCTAAGTTTGAAGTGTTTGGATCACAAAGAATATTAGGCAGAAGCAGACCAAATAAAAAGATGCTGGAGTAGAACTTGACGCCAGCTCTCAAGCATGGTGGAGGCAAATCAATGGTCTGGGGGTGCTTTGGTGGTGGTAGAGTGGAAGATTTGTATGGCATAATAAGGGTCTTGAAGAAGTAAGTCTCTCATTCCATTTTGCAACGCCATGCCATACCCTGTGGGCTGCATTTGATTGGAGCCAATTTCCTCCTACAGCAAGACAATGATGCAAAGCACAGCTCCAAACTACAGGGGCATCAAAAATGTAATTTCCTGGAAAAGTTCAATTTCCTCGTAATTCAAATCAAAAAGTGACACCATAATATAGTCTAGATCAGGGGTGTCCAATCTTGGACCTGATTCTAATAAAGAGCTGGATGAAAAGCTAAGCCAGGTTAGTCACAACTAGGGTTGCAGAGAAAACCTAGAGGATGGTAGATCTCCAGGACCAGGATTGGGCACCCCTGGTCTAGATTCATTACACAAAGTGAAACATTTCAACCTTTTTTTGTTACAATACAGAAATGTCGACCTGAGAATAGCTTTAATCAGAGAGGGACTTTGGACCCCTGAGCAACGGTCCAGTTCTTTTGTCCTTCGCCCAAGTAAGACGTTTCTGATGCTGCCTCTGGTCCAGGAGTGGACTGAGGCTGAAGTCAGTGCATCAAGAGCCACCACGCACATACGTGTCCAGAAAATGGGCTACACGTGTCGCATTCGTAGTGTCATGCCACTCCTGAACCAGAGACAACATTTGAGATAAGGAAGATGGAAAATAACATAACAGTTTTTCTAATAGGGTCACTTCCGTGCGTTGTAAGCCGTAATAAATTCGAGATTGAAACATAAAAGGCTTGAAATGTTACACTTTGTGTAATCAATCTAGAATACATGAAGGTGTACATTTTTCATTTGAATTACAGATTTTTTTTTTTGAGATGCACCTGTATGCAAGAACTATTTAGGGAAGAAAAAGTCAGCTGGTATTCTGTCTATAATGGAGTGGCCAGCACTCTCCTGATCTCAACCCTATTGAGCTGTTGTGAGAGAAGCTTGACCATATAACACATAAGTGTCCATCAAGCCAATCCAACTTGTGGGAGGTGATTCAGGAATAATGGGGTGGAATCTCATCAGATAACCTCAACAAATTGGCAACTAGAATGGCAAAGGTCTGCAAGGCTGTAATTGCTTAAAATGAAGGATTCTTTGACGAAAGCTTTAAGGACACTTAAAGTCAAAATCATTATTTCTAACCTTGTCAATTACTTTATTTCCTATTCAAATTAATTGTATGTATGTTTTAGTGCAATACAAGGATGTTTTTAAGTGACCTTTTGAACAGTAGTGTACATGATCTTTAAGTATAAGAGATTTATGAATACAGCATCAAGAGTTAGCATACAAATCCCTTTATTAAACATGAAAAGCAGCATATTGAAAATGATTACAGTGTTAAGACAAGTTGATTGGTTGATCACAGTTAAAGTCAATGATCTCAAGCAGGACAGCAGTAGAACAGAACAGGTTATTGGTCCGACAGTCACTAGGCGCAGAGTGACAGACCTGCTTATGGGACCTGGTTCTTGTAGCCATAGTTAAGTTCTGCTCCTCCACTAAGCAGTAGGTCTATCCCAGTGCAAAACGTAGCATCAGCAGCCAGGAACAGTGCAGCCAACCCGCTCTCAGCTTCTGTCCCCATTCGACCAATCAGCTGTTGTGGATAAGGAATAGAATACAGTTCCATTGTCTCCTATTATCTTAGTTGTGGTCTAAGTAGAACAGAAATTGTCGGTTAAACAGGAACAAATGTGATTGAACGTTGCACAGGTGAAGCAGAGCTGATCCCCACCAGATAACATTTTAGCAGAAACAGGTGCTGTTTTACCTTCTTGAACTGAATAAATACTAAATGTCTGCCTTTGAACAAGGAGACAGCATCAGAATGCCTTCAGACCTGTGTTTGCCCATTGCTTCAGCCGGCAAATAAAGAGTTTTGGTCATCTAAACTCAGAAAATGTCCACATCTCCAAGTCTGGCAAAAATTTTCTGCAACATTACCAACCGTACATGCCTGCTGAAAGATGTCATGTCAACAGATCTAGTAACATCTATCGTGCCCCGGTTCCTGTTCAGTGTGCACTTGCCTGAGCGTTCTCTCCTGCTTTAATGGCCGCTAAGGCATCAGCGGTCTGTCCAGCCAGCTCTTCCCAGAGAGGAGTCATCACATTACCAGGTGAGATGCTGTAAGGGATGACACACCTTTTAGACTGTGGTAAACAGAGCTCAAGAAGAGGGAACGATACAAGCATTTAGAAAAGTAGGAAATCATAGAAGTCAGATAAAAAGCAAAAGCCGGTTCTGCTCACCAGTTGACCCTCACATGGTACCGACTCTCATCCACAGCCATGGCTTTAGTCATGGCAATGATCGCCCCCTTGTGGAAGAAGAGAGACATCACTTAGGGCCCGCTTCCCCAAGCTACAGTCCATTTCATAAATGAAAGTAGTGAAACCGACTGCTGTCAGGGCTTATTAGCTCACCTTAGTAGCCACATATGGTGCTGCATCTTTCTGACCAATAGAGCCCACCAGACTGGACAAGTTAATGATGTTGCCCTGACGCTGACGCAGGTAGGGGAGGGCATACTGAGTTGGGCGAGACATAGAGATCTCATGAAACATAACACAACCCATATACACACAACAAAGAATCATACACACAGTTAAGAAACCACCACCACTTATGACTTTCAGTAATGTACCAGTGTAACACAAAAAAAATGCAATCAAAGTGGAAACGAAACAAGTTAATTATTTACTTTGGAGGCCAGGAAGTAACTGATGAGGTTGAGATTCAAGAGATCTCTGAACTCATCTGCGGTGGTGTCGTCTGTGGATTTGTGCGGTGGGTCTGAGAGGAAGCGAAAGACAGTGAACTTGATTATGTAGCAGCATAAACACAGTCTAAATGGCTACTGGAGTATGGGAATGTGTTATGTGTATGGGTGTTGAATCGTATGAAAATCCACCCACAGGTCGTGATAGATAACTGAGAAGCCAGAGCATTAAACATGTGTATGTTGCAGCCAGCACATTTAGTCAGGGTGTCAGTAACAAGGTATGACCTGGTAGGTGGAGCCTGATGAAGGCACAAGCTGCAACACATAGACATTTTAATGATCCAAAATTATTTGTTAAACACTACCTTTTATAGGTGCCTTGGTGCGAGTTTTATACAACTGAACACATGAATGTGGACATCATTTCCCATAAAATGTTGGAATGAGTACTTACGCCACCCAGCATTGTTGACCAGACAGTCTATTTGACTGTGTAGCTCCACAGTCACGGCAATCAACTTCTGCAAAGAGAATGTCACATGATGTGGAGTTGACTGTACTCGGTCGTGAACCAAACTTTTTTTTTCGAATAAGAAGAATGGGATTGCGAACCTGAGGAGTCTTGGTGATATTTCTCAGAGGGGTAAGGACCCATCAAAAGGGTATATTTAGAAAAGTGAAATCATTTAAGTGTAACAGAGTATAGAAGGATTAAAACAAAAATGTTCTAAACACATAAAACAATGGTAAAATTGAGTGCAGAAGAGATGTGGTAAGTTGTTATGAAAAGATTTAAAATTAATACATCAACTTACTGATGAGTATTTAGATACATATATGTACTTATGCAGGCTATTAATGTTTATCATCAAGGTGTCTTTTTAAATTATTTTTGGTTATTTAGCATAGTAGGTATCAGTAACAATGCATTTCTATTTAAAGCAACAACCTGAAAGCAATTAGATAGAATTAAAGATTGGATGAGTATTTGGAGTGTTAGCATTCTGATATAAACAGACGAATAGTGTGTAAGAGCGATCATTTTACTTTTATTTCACTGTTTTGTAAGAAAGAACCACCCAGGAAACCTACCTTGATGTCTTCCTCTTTGGAGACATCGCACAGGACAAATTTGCATGACCCTGGCCCCGCCTTGTTCAGCTCTGCCTCTAGAGCCTGTCCTGTCTCCACTGTCAAAAGAAATATGCCTGTGAATCATGAAGTATTCAAAAATAGACCACAGATAATGAAGATGTTGAGACTCATTCCGTTCAGCCTTTTCCTAAAAAACAAATTTCTGTAAAATGTCCACAATGTAATTACTGTCTCATTGCAAAATATTAGAAATGGAAGTGAACCCATTATTGATACCCGTGTGTGGTATTACTGGCTTCTATGGCTAATGGACGATTAGAAATTCACTCTTAATACAGCATGTTAAGATTCTTACATTTTGCAGGTTAGGAGACTGAACAGAGCATACTAGCAACATTGGTTCAATAGTTAGGAAAGGGATTCATTTGAATGTGACAGTGGTCTCTGATGACAAACATGCAATTTTTGGCCTTTAGCTGTCTCAATCTAACATCAACAACAACTGTAGAAGCCACCAATTCTGAGAATGCCTGGTCCCAACCAATCACAATGAAAGTTTAGCTTTTTCTGCAGTTAGGCACAACACAGGGACAAGCACATGGGCCCTATTATTACGAATGCATTGACTGCATGGCATGATATGGAACAAAATGTTTAGGAAAATATTATCTTTTTTAGATACTTTGGAAATACAGTTCTAGTCAAAAGTTTCTACATACCCTTGAATTAGTATGTAGACTATCTTTGTTAGGGCAACAAAATCAAAAGATGATACAACAGATTTAGAGCACTTGGCCTATATTTTCATACTTTGGAACAACAGATTGTTACCACTTCTGTACCAGTATTTAGTATGGTAAATACTGGTTCAGTAGTACTGTACCATTGTATTTAAGGCTGTGCAACACGTATATCATAGGTGTTTCAATAAAAGTGCTATAAAACCTGTCCCGGATCCACAGAGGGCAATTGGGTAAAGCTGAGCAAGTTAGAATCTGTGTCCCCCCCCCGAGTTTTTTTTTTGCATAAACATTGCCAATGGTACATTAATTAGATATTCGCCCCATTGATCAAAAAGACCACACAGTCATTTCATACTGGATTCAGGCATGTTTAAAACATCAATATACCCCAAATGACCTATTTGATAAGTGACGTGTCACGGTTAATTATGAAGTTGCGAACATCGCCTTTGCGCCAAAAGTTTTACCTTACTTGGCAACCAATTTGTTCAGTCGAAGTGAAAGCGCGTTGCGTTTCATATTGGACTTGTAAGGCTTGAGTAAGTTGTCCCATGAGCACGATAAATGACTGCATGGAAAATGCACTTTTAAAAATAAATTATTCTGAGTCATCTCAACTTCTAATGTCTTGCCTTTATAATGCACGGCGCACAATGATCTGATTGGTTTTATTCACTTTCACAGGATAAGACCTGTTGCTATGCTTTCTGATCACGCCACCTTCTGCATTTTCGCTGGAGCCGAAAACATAGTTTGTTCAAGTTCTGGTTTGACTGTGACGAGTCCAGTTTTCCAGAATACACCACAGAACCTTGCTGTTAAAACACACAGTAGTATACGACTTTAGGTCGTCACAGAAACAACTCTCAGGAGTTCAATCTAGAGGGCTTTTGGGGTATAACCCGAAAAGTCTAGTTACCCTGCATGCGCACACTTGCCTGTTAAACGTCGGTCCGGTCTGCAAAGTGCGGTCTGCTTTGCAAGCGTTCCTCGAAGTTTCGCAATGTTGTCCCTATCAGTTTGAAACCAGGGTCCATGACCTCATAGAATCCACGTAAATCTACATTTCCACACATGCAAAGTTCTAGACTACTCAAAATAATAAATAAACAAGAAAATAATATGCTTACTCACCCCCTCTTGCACAGAAGACAACTTTGGCTCCATTCTCCACTGAAAAACAGAAAGTTTCCGCAATTTAGTTATTGTTGCCCCAGTTAGCTAACTTAATACGACCCCACCAAATTACAACAAATTCAGTTAAGCAGCTGATTCTTACCGAATACTTGAACAATCCCTCTGCCAATCCCTTTTGATCCACCAGTCACGATAACAACTTTGTCGCGGTAACGCAGTACCTTTCCTGACATGTTCACGAGTGACAACAGATCACAAGACTACAATGAATGGGATCGCTGATCACTGCCACCTATTTGACTTTATTTCGAGTACTGCAAAGTAAATAGCTCTTTCCACGTAACTTATTTTTATTGTTTCTATATATATAATATAAAACTGGATTGTAGCCCAGTTGTCTTTATAATAGTTATATTCCTACACCTACGTTAACCTCCCTCCTCCCCAATCCACTTCCTCAAAAATCATGAGATGTGTTGTCTAATCTTACCACCAGCGAATATAGTTGTGGGACTTGTAGTTTGATTTGCATAGCACAATGCAAAAATTCAATGTTTGGTCAACAAAATGCAGTCTATGTATGAGACGTATTCTGAAAAAAAACGAACATGTTTAAATATAAGCCTGCTTTTTATTTAAGTGTTTAAATTTTCCTCTGATGAATGTGATTCTTGTATCTATTCCAAATTGTTCACCTAGTTTACGTGTCGTTTTTCAAGCACGATAATAATGCTGTTTCAGCTTACTAGGCTGCGTTCAGTACTTTTTAACGTTGTTAAACGTTTCATTGATCAAACACAACGCTGAAGTCAGATGGGTTTGAACGGGATCATGAAAGGGAATGTAATCAATTAGTCATCTTTCTAATGATTCTACTGCTGAAACTTCAATGAGGACAGTTCCATTTTCCACAAATGTTCCAATGCTGAAGGAGTGAAAATGATTGAGGGTGCAGGACCTAAAAAGACCCCCCAGTGGCCATTTCTGAGAGTGAAATCAAATAAGACACCATGTTATTTTTGAGCTTGTGCTATTTAAAGATGCCATTTGGGAAATTTGTTAATAACAAACCACTTTTTAAACTTCAGACTTTTGTGTGTATAGTGCAGTTTAAATGTGCATAATGTAAGCCTATTATCATCATACCTCAGTTTGTCATTAAATTCCAAGTATGAACGTAAGCTCTTTTGATGACATGGGAGACATTGGCACAATCATGACATAGTGCCCAATTTTCAGGGATTGATTTTGGCTCAACAGCCCTAATCGTGTAATGCATCTTTAACAAATAGAAGGATATGACTATATTTCTTCATGAATGTGTTAGAAACTTTACAGACATTAACGTGAAAATCCTAGTTAATTAAATGCTTAATTGATATTGAGGTTTATTTATTTGGAAATGATAGGAAGAGATTGTTAACTGCTCAGAGTGCCATTGTCACATGTTGCAGACAAAAAATGTAAGGATTACTTTCAGAGTGTGAGAACATGAATAAATCCATACATTTTATGACACTCTCATGACTTGAATGATGGAATTCATTGTCAACCTTTTAATTAAAAAAATTAATAAACAAATCCTCAGTGTTGTTTACATTCTTTAGTTAGTCAGAAACATAATTTAGTAAATATTTCATCCTTTACACATGTAAAGTCTGGAAAGAAAAATATTATAATGTGTCTACTGATTGTAAAACATCCAATGAGACGGAAGCACAAATAGCTCTGGCACTTTGGCCAGAAGTTAATCAGGGAAATGCAGTGCTCAGGGATGGTACTCAGAATCCGTTGCTTTCTCCTCATGTTGTTGTTAGAGACTTAATTTATAATCAGTAAAAACATCTTCTTTCTAGATCCTCTGAAGCTCTGTCAGAGTGGCTGAGCAGTGTCAGAAAAATGTGAATCTTCAGGTTTCCCCACAGTTGTTCAACTGGGTTCAAGCCAGGGTCAGCCCCACAAGGCAAATCACAGAATTTCCCCTTTGACACTCCTGTATTGTCTTTGCAGTGTGCTCCAGGTTGTTGTTATGATAAAAGATACAACTGCACCCCAGTCGGAGGTCTAGTGCATTCTAGATTAAGATCTCTTCAGTCATCCTTGCTGCAGTCATCCTTCCCTCATTCTTGATAAGTTTCCCAGTCCCTCCTACTGTAAAGCATCCGCAGAGCATGATGCGTTCCCCACCATGTTTCACCTTAGGCATGGTGTTGTGGAGAAGTCCTATTTTCAGGAAAAACTAAAAGAAAAAATATAGAGTACTCTGAAACACAGATAGCAGTTGATTCTTCCAATTTATTCATCGCACAGGAATAAGACTGTCAGAAAAGCACCATGTGTTCTTTTGAATTCACATTGTCGATGTTCCTTCTAATATATTCGCCTGCTCAATTTCCATGCATTTTGTGTGTTTACGCTTCATGCATTTTCATACATACATTTTGTCTTCTGTCCAAGACATCTAACAAAAACAAGTCAGCACGCAAACATGAAGAATAGGATAGAATGCTAAACAATCATGGCAACCATAGTTCTAGGTGAAAAGGATTCTCCCTATCCTGGCATCAATGTACAGCTGATTTCACATTTCAAGGTAATTATGGCCTAGTCTAACACAGTCCATTTATTTCACTGATTGGTTTCATTATTATTTGTGTATAAATTGCACTACATACACTAATAAGCCTTTGTGACTAGAATTGGGTTTCTTGATAAGAAACCTGCTAAACTGCTACCCAAAATCCAAAGTAATACATGGCTAAAATCTGTTCTCTGCAGTATTAGCCCGATGATGAGAATTACTTTATTTTTTACAGTACGTACTCGGCTTGGCATTCTGGACTCAAAGTTGGATTTTGGTCTCAACTAACCAGAGAATATTTTTCATCATGCTATCAAAGTTTTTCAAATGGCATTTCATATGCCTTTTATTCACTCATATGCAAAAGTAATATATTGGAATACATTTTAACAAAATGCATGTGTGTGCATTTCGATCTATGCAAATGACGGATATCTAAATATGTACTTATATATACATATATTTAAATATATGTATGAAAATATATTGAAGTATTTCAGTTTTGTCCACATTCGTATATTTACACATACAGTGGATGAAGAAAGTCACCACCCCCTTGCCTTACAGCCTGAAACATAAACACACAAAATTTGACCTTTACTGACTATATTTAAACAAAGTAAACCACAATATCTAAGTGAAAACATAAATATTGAAAATCTATAAAAATATAAACAGTAAAATATCATATTTGGGTATTGAATCAATTAAAAAAATTATTCTGAGCGATCTGTTAGGGGAATCAGACATTAATGTACGGCGCATTGGGGCTAGAGAACACAGTCAGAAGCTTTATTGTGAAAGCAATTGCTGAGCAAATATACTTGAGTATGTTCATAAAAATCCAAGATGCTCTTTGACCTTTCCCAAACCTATTACCCGGATTCTGCTTTAGATATTCTGGGCAATTTTTTGCAAGCTACTCAGACAAAAACAATTGGTGAATTGTTACACAAGAAAGCAGAATACACAGAATCTTGTTTACAGTGACATCAAAGGGATATGCTGTGCTGTCCTCAAACGCCACTAGGGACCTCTGGTGCTCAACTCATCTCTCCACATAGACAAACACTGCAATGGGCTAGGCCTGTCAGGGCATGGATCAGTGAGGACAATGAAGAGGTTTACACAGACTCCCCTGTCTGGGGAAAAACACCAACATGCAAATAAAAATACTCCCTATGAGAAAAACTCTCCCTACATGTCAAATTCAACAACTAAACACCTTAGTTCATTGCAGAACTCAGACTCTTGTAATCAGGCCCTCAAACATCAAGACTCCTGAAACCATCTTTCACTTCAACTGACTTCCACCTCAGTCACCCGAACACTATACCCGCTCATCTCCACATGTCACACTGCCCCTCATCCCAAGTAGTTCCTATCCCCCTCACCTCCTCATGTCACACTGCCCCTCATCCCAAGTAGTTCCTATCCCCCTCACATCCTCATGTCACACTGCCCCTCATCCCAAGTAGTTCCTATCCCCCTCACCTCCATATGTCACACTGCCCCTCACCCCTGGTAGTTCTTGTCTCCCTCACCTCCATATGTCACTCTGCCCCTCACCCCTGGTAGTTCTTGTCTCCCTCACCTCCATATGTCACTCTGCCCCTCACCCCTGGTAGTTCTTGTCTCCCTCACCTCCATATGTCACTCTGCTCCTCACCCCTTGTAGTTCTTGTCTCCCTCACCTCCATATGTCACTCTGCTCCTCACCCCTTGTAGTTCTTGTCTCCCTCACCTCCATATGTCACTCTGCTCCTCACCCCTTGTAGTTCTTGTCTCCCTCACCTCCCTATGTCACTCTGCCCCTCACCCCTTGTAGTTCT
>JACXGJ010012659.1:0-17517 GCA_016801105.1 Esox niger
ACCCACTGCTAATCGTGACTCCTATTCACAGCTGTTGTTACCGGGGAAGGCGGGAGAGAGATGTAGTGCCAATAAGCCTGTTTGCATTGTGGTTTCCTCTCAAGCTACACATGATCCACAAACAGGACTGGAATGAAAGAAAGAACGAGAGACAGAGACAAGCCACAGAAAGATAAAGGAAAAGAAACAAAGAAACAGAAAGAAGGGGGGAAGATGGGGAAGGGAGGGAGCGTTGACACAGGGAATAAAGGAATGTGAAACAGAGAGGGAGAAAACTGGAAGGGTGAGGGGGGGGGAGTCAAATGGAGGAGGTGGATTTGCAGATAACAACAAAGCAAACACAGGTAGGGCTACTGGCCAAAAATACTTTAGTGTCAGTTGCACTGGGACAGACTGGGATCAGAGAGGAGAGTGCAAAGGAGTAGGCCCCGGAAAGAGCTTGAAGAGCAAAGAGGGAGAGGGAAGAGTGCCACCTTTTGGTCAAAAAACCTCACTTCACCTGTCGGTAACACTCCAGGACTATGACAAAATAAACACACCCACACCCCCCTTCCAACTTTCCTTTCACAACAGACCTACATCACAAAAATGTGTTTTGCATAACTATTAAACACACTATTGGAAGCAGTGCTCAGAATGTCCCAGTAACCCAAGTGTTTTACCACCAACTATCCTGCCAGTCATCATGAAATGTTAGCATGATTTATTCCTGTTGTATTATTAACAATTACATGATAACCCTGCTATCTGGCTATCTATTTTTCCCTGGGTAGATGGCGTGGGCTACGGGATACATTCTCCCTTCTGCTTGGACATGTATTTATTTCTAGTGTCTCGCCACCTACCCAGCATGTTGAAGATGAAGTCTTTGGCTGTGTGGACCTCGAGGGCCAGCTGGTCCCCAAATTCCCCCTGTTCCAGGGTGACCAGTTCAGACACCTGGGCTGACAGCTGCTCCAGTGTGGCCCCCGAACGGAAGTCCACCTCTGAGACCCGCTTCACTGGGGCAGGAGACCGTGGGGCCACCGCACTCATTAGTGTCTCCATGGTGATTTGCACCCTATGGGGGAAGAGATAAGTTTAGAACTTAATGTTTATGAATGTGAAGGGGCTACAACTCATAACTACTTGTTTGAATACTGCCTGTGTAGTTAGTAATCAAAATGATATTGAATAGGGCGTGAGAACAGGAACGTTATGAATCACCGTTACAACACACACACACACACACACACACACCATAAATAGCCTAATAGACACTTAGCCAACTGTTATTGTTTTAATGTGTCAATACATAGTAAACAGCTCCGATAAAGATTCACAAATAAACATCAAAGTTTTCAGTAATCTGAAGGAGACACTGTGTTTTTTCAAATGATACCTACTTACAATCAGTAACAGCACTGGTGCTGTCCTCAAAACTAGGTCAATTAGCAAGCTAGCTGGCAAGCTAAGTAGCTACAGTAGAATCTAGCACGCTAATTAACTGGCTAATTTATTACTCAGTCTAGACATCTAACATCGGCAGCAGACTAGCTAGTCAACTTTCAGAAAATGTGATTCTTATAAGAGCAACCAACGTCCATTGCATGTAGACTACTTTGGAATGGACATACTAGAATCGATTTTCGTTAATAAGCTGACTAGTAAGCTAGCATTAATACGCTAGCTAGACGGCTGGTAGCCGGACAGGTGGTGATAAGTGCAACAACACATCTAAGCCAGCGATTCTTTCACACATCGAAACGTTTTATTAACTGAATGAATTAGCTAATATAAATGTCAACTAGTAAACACACCCTAAGCACGCAGATTGGATGAAGTTTCTTTGCTATCTTCCAGGCTTACTGTTTAGGTCTTTATATTGAAATCCGATTTCTAGTCCCGTCATTTCCAACAGGTCCCAAGCGCCGCCACCTTCCCCGTAGCAACACACAGATCCCGGAAATCACGGTCTTCCACGGAGGATCTTGGGATTAGTAGTGAGTGTAATACACCTCCCAAAACTACAAAGGGGATTTGTATGCCATGATTAAATGTGTGACCCTGATCTGTAGCCTACTGTACTGTAAACAGCAGTCGAGGTAAGGACAGTGCAGAGCAATCCTGGTCTGAGATTGGATAGAGAGCTATGCTGGTCAGATAACGTAGAATCTGAAAACATTGTATTTGCCACAGAGGTGTGGAAATACGAGGGACAGCAATATACAATGTAAAAAGATACATTCACACCCACAGAGAACATGCACTTAAAATGCTAAACATAGACCTATATACATGTAGACATTGGGCAAGTACAGTCTCTAGCTAAAATTCCACTCATTGTCATTGCCACACTCACAGTTAAGACATCATATGTAGTTGAAGGTGTGGCATTAGCTAAAGAAACTAACACTCAAATTAACTAATGCAATTTAGAAATTGATCAAAACAATAGACTGTTTCCACAACAGAACAGTGACAATCAAAGCTTTTGCTTAACATTAAATAACATTTAAACATTTCGTTAAGCAGGTTCATTCAAATCTTAGTTTCATAACTACATATATAAATTTGTTCTGATTACATCAAAATGTATTTTAGCATTCCATCAAGACAGGCAAAAATACATCCACCTATAATGTCATTTGAAATCCAGTACATTTAGCTGGTAAATCTGCCAGTGGTAAAGATATTTTTATATGTAATACAGTATTTAGATATACTTTGAATCTACATAGATATTTGTTGATGTGTATTCTCAGAAAAGTAGTTTTTATTCTAGGGCAAATCTAAACGACTATTCGTTTTACAAAACCTTTTTTAGCAAGACAAAAAAAATATGACTAAAGGCAACACACGTTTTTGTAAGAGTACTTACAGTTGAAACGTGTACTTTGGTGCCAGATGACCTTTCTATACACTGAACAAGCCGTTCACTTGACTTGATTTTGTCCATCAAAGTGACCTTTGTTCGTTTGTTCATCATTCAGATTAGCAGATGAGTTAGCTTGCAGGTGGCTGATACTCCATCATAGTAGCCCAATACCAAAATCCATATAGTGACACTAACATTGTGCTGATATGTGATTATTATAAATACCTACTTACTCTTTGAAGTGTTAGGAATTCAGAAAAGGTGGAAGGGAAAATGTGGTTCCAACACTGGGCTGCCAGGACCAAAGAGGCTGATAGCCTAACCCCGATTTTCCCATTGTCCATTAATTTCTGATGAGCGTTTTATGAGTCGTGATCATAGTTCATTAGGATGTGCTTATGTCAATACAATTTCTGCTACTTTCAATGGTGTCAGTTAGTCTGCTGGCTTATGAGTTCTAGACGCACCTGCATATTAACCTAGACATTTTCAAAGGTCACTGCGCGCATGCACGCACGCACGCAGAAAAAAAAATCTGAGTAAGTAGATTTCCCTTTTATTTTGTATACAGAGGAGCAAAGACACAGTTAATATGAGACTATTAGTCAATAAACCCTCCTTGCTTTCTGCATGTTAATGAAACCTTACAATACTAAGATGATCAAACACTAAGGTGCCATGAAAACATTTTCCATTGACCTCTTAGGTGAAACAGATTTACAATTAGAAGGCTAACTCAGAATGTGGGGACACATGAGTAGTGTTAAATAATTTGCAATAGGTTTATTCGCTTAAAAGGACAAAAATATAGTTACATTTCAGGTCAATCATATACACAAGTGCGAGCGAACACAATCACACGATTGTACAGCTAACCTCTTGGGGACCAGAAAATAGAAATTGCATGCTCCTTTGCCCTAATCTTAACCCTAACCCCAATAAAGTAACATTTATGCCTAAACTTTGCCTAGGTGTAATGCCTAACCTTAACCCTAACCAACAATGCCTGGACCTTAAAGAAAACTCTAAAATGAATTGTATGTTTGACCCTAAACCTAAACCCTGAGCCAGAATTTAACTTTTGCCTCATGAGGACCCGCAAAAGGTCCCCATGAGTCCAATTTCTTATGGTTTTACTTATAACACACACACACAGACACACACACAGACACACACACACAGACACACACACAGACACACACACAAACACATTAGAAAATATACAGCCTTATCTTCATTTTACACCCATTGCCAGACACCGGGTGGGTTAGATAAGTGGCCTTTTACCCCAACACCTCTTCCAATGCTACAACTCTCCTGACATCTCCACCTCCCAGGCCTCTGAACAGAAGTCAGTTTGCGTCCCGTATCGAGAGGTCATTGAGCACCAGCAAAGGTCCTGGCAGGAGCCAGGGGTTGAAGATAAAGAGTTCAGATAGCTATGGCCAGCCAACCAGCGATCAGGAACACTCCACCGTACGGAGCCAATTTCCTCAGCACAGGGTCCCCGGTCAGGGCCTGGTGGTACAAGGAACCACAGAACGCCCCTGTTCCCAATAACAGGAGACTTCCCGCCTGCAGAAAGAAGAGAGAAAGAGACTACTTATTTTCAAGACCAGGGTGTACAATTCTAGACATGTACTGTATCACCAATCACACACGCGAACCACACAGAAAATGCATGAAGGGAAAGGATGAGAATAAGGTCTGTGTTCTGTGTAGGCTTACACCAGCTCTGCATGTAAACAGCGTAAAGATATATAGGACAAAGTAACATATCAATGTCTTCGCTTAAATTTAGCCAATGTTTTTGCCGGACCGAGGAAGCCGACCAAAGCCGGAAAAAAAGAGCAAATGTCACTGACTGACGGACTGACTCTTGTTAAATAGCGTAGTTGTTAGAATAGTAGACCTGCAACCAATTACCCCCCGCGCTCGATTCTCGTCACAGTCCAAACAGATTATGCATTAGGAGTTGTTCCGGATAGACAAACTGTGCTGGCTACAACACTCACTAGCTACATTAATGTATGCCTAAAATAAAACTATTTACGGTTAAATTGGGACGTTTTCTCCTGCGTTTTCAAAGTACGCATCTGTGCATGCTTTTTGGAGCAGGATAGACAAAAATGTAGCTGGCCACAACCTTCTGTTGTTACTATGTTATAGTAAGCCTATCCTAGAACTGTTTACAGTTATACAGTATTGCAACAATCTCTGGTGGATTTTAGAAGTACACATCCATACATGCTTTTTGGGTATTATTGTATACGCTTTATCAAACCTCTTTGCCAGTAAAAGAGTAGGGCTTTCCACAATTTTCTCATCTTTTCACTTGACGAAAGTCAGTTATCGTCACCAATATTGATAGTTATTGTATCAATGTCATTCACGAATGATAGAAAAACATTTTTGTTCCATGAAATGAAACAGTTTGGCAGTTCATCTTCAGTCTTGCTAGCTATTGCTCAGTTCTTATGACTTCTGCAATTAGTAAGTCAGTAGATACTCACAAGCCTATAACTGGCTAATAAGCTGTGAAAACCTCCAGTGGCAAAAGCCACACAGTTCACAGATGCTCTTTGTGGTGAGGGAAAAATGTAGATAATTTAGTCACTTCATGCGTACAAAAACAGAAATAAACAATGTAATGATGTGCAAATCATTTATCCCTACATTTATTTGAAAATAGTTCTGTCAACATATAAAGTGTTGAAACTGAGATAATGCAACATTTTTGGGAAAAATACATGCCCATTTTGAATTTTATGCCAGCAACACATTTCAAAAAAGTGTTTACCACTGTGTTGCATCACCTCTTCCTTACTCTGTAAGCGTTTGTGAACTGAGACCCATTGCTTTAATTTGGAAAGTTGTCCCATTCTTGTTTGATATAGGATTGCAGCTGCTCAACAGTTCAGAGTCTCCTTTGCTGTATTTGTCCTTTCATAATGTGCCAAATGTTTTCAATACTGGACATGTCAGGACTGCAGGCAGGCCAGTTTAGCACCCAGACTCCTTTACTACAGAGCCATGCTGTTTTTTGTATGTGCAGAATGTGGTTTGGCATTGTCTTGCTGAAATAAAGTCCTTAAATAGACATTTTGATCGTCACATATGTTTTTACCAAAAGCTGTAAATATTGTTCAGCATTAACGTTGCTTTCGCAGATGCGCAAGTCACCCACGCCATGTGCACTAATGCACCCCAATACTATCACGGATGCTGGCTTTTGCCCTGTGCGCTGAAACATGCCCGATGGTCCCTCTCTTCAGCCCAGAGGATGCGGCGTCTATGATTGCCAAAGACTCAAAACAACAGTTCGCCTCAGTCGATCTAAAATGAGCTTGAGACCAGAGAAGGCACTGGCATTTATGCATGTTGCTTATGTACGGTTTCTTCTTTGCATGGTAGAGTTTTAAATTGCATTTGTGGACACAGCGGCGTACTGTGTTCACAGACGACAATGCTTTTCGGAAGTGTTCCTGAGCCCTTGCAATGATGTTCACTACAGAATCGTGTCTGTATTTAATGCATTGCCGCCTGAGGGCCCGAAGATCATGGTATTGATAGAAGCCCTCGCAACTGTCATTATGCTCCAACAAAGACATGTATTGAAATAAACACAGATCAGATAAACAACGTTAAACATGAAACATCTGGAATTATCTTTTAATACCCAATTATGTTTCTGACCTGTTTTCACCAGGTTCAGGATTTTAGCATTACACAACATTTCCAGTCTTTTCCAGTATTTTCTATTAAATATAGGGTTTAAATGATTCGCACATCATTGCATTCGGTTTTTCGTAAAATTTTACACAGCATCCCAACTTTTTTGGAAACAAGGTGGTATTAAAACAATCACTTATGTTTTAATATCAATGAGCACAAATGATGCAGTACTACATACCACAGCAGGTTTCCTACAGCGAGATGCCCCCAGCAGAGCGATGCTGTGGTAGAAGTGGTACTTGTTGGCTGTCTCGTAAAGCTGGGGAGTGTAAAGAGTCAAGTATTACACTACAGACCAACTCTGCCTCATTAACAAGGTGAAAGGAAGGCACAAAGGCGTTTAACATTCCCAGCTGGAATAAAGGAAGTGTGTCAATACTGAGGCTATGTTGTCATTTTACAAATTAAGCAGTGTATTTGCTTTGGCATGTTTACAAAGATAACTTGTAACATTAGGAACGTGCTTGAAACAAGCTATTTATCAACCCACTGCCAAATATTGAGGCAGTATCTCAG
Source organism: Esox niger (assembly GCA_016801105.1). Lineage (NCBI taxonomy): Eukaryota > Metazoa > Chordata > Actinopteri > Esociformes > Esocidae > Esox > Esox niger. The sequence goes on from JACXGJ010012659.1 coordinate 7,109, forward strand.
TACTTGGTATTCAGTAAGTTGTAAACTAAACTTACCACTCTGGAGTAATCATCTGGGTCTTTGTTTTTAAAACCTAAAACAATCAAATGACACAAATGGAAAGGCTGCTGAACAGGAATAGGGTCAGATAAAAAAATTTGGTCATTTATTGAATTGTGCCTCAATTAAGTGTTCAGCATACAGTCTACCTGACAAAGTATATTTGCTGAGTGTAATTTACAGTGATACAGCATCAGCAGCGATATACTGTTATTCTATATCTATTTACACCATACTATGACTATCTGTAATGGACTATCCCTCCCCAATGGCTCAGTGAATCGATAGTTTATCATGGAGCGTTTTACAGCAGCCTGTCGTTTAACGTGAACAACACCATTACACAAGCCGCTTGTCACGCGGCGTACAATAATACGATTTGGATTGTTACCGTGAGCTCCGTATGCCCCGGCCGTGACAGCAAGCGCGCCCGAGACTCCTGCTAACCTCTGCACAACCAAAGAAGCGGTCATTGCTTTGCCTCACAAATCAACGAATGATCATATGACTTTGAAACACACAAGGAAGCGACGTGCACTTAGGGGGTGGTTTAGGATAGAATTGTTTCCTGAACCAAAATGGCGCCCGCACTGTTGTAGTTTCTTTAGTGACCGATTTCATATCTTGGTACTAGAACTGTAATCGAAGAAATGTTTCCCTTGTGTCTGTCTTGCAACCGTCAGTAACTGGAAAAAATATGACGTTGTAACTGTACCACATACATCATTGATATGTTATGCCATCACTCTGGACTCTGGTAATACACTGGATTGTGTTCTGGTAATACTATATTTTAATTTTAAGATTTTTTGCGATAATTAAGATTTATTTTGCCTACAATTTCACCTGTTTATCTACTGCTAACGTCCGGATTATTTTTATATTACCACAACACTCGCATAAAATGTCCCACTTGTGAGAATAAGCAGTGAAGGGTCCCAAACCGCCGCTGACTACCGATTAACTATTTAACAAAACACCCACCAAACTACATTATTTGTTTTAAAGTAATTCAGTTACATTTTACCCATAATGCATTTTGGCAAAAAATATAGGCTAAATACAGGCAATATTGGTGAAAGTCATATTTTCTTAGAGATATTTTCTGATATCAAAACATGGAGGTGTATATTCATAAAAAATGCAGACCTTATTTGAAGTGGATCTAAACATCCACAATGAAAAAAGTAATAATGCAATAAGATTTAAGTTTTCCGCTCAGGTTTATGTGGTTGTTTCTCATACTATAACATGTAAATCAGTCAGCCAAATTACTTAAAGTCACCATTTATACTGGATCGTGATTTTCCTTTAAATTCAACCATTTTCCTGTTGTTTGGATCATATCCCAAACGTGTTGTATCACCAATCAGTCCCCCTCACTAATAAGTCACCACTTTTCAAAGCTAATTTGTCCAATCTTGAAAAATGGTTTTCAAAGGGGTTTTCAGCTTTCACTTTGATTAACTTTTTTCTGGTAAACCCCATTTTGGTTTCAGATAGATACTGTTAGGGTTCCATGTCGAACCCTTTACCTTTAACCAAAAGTTCTATTAGAAACCAAAATATACCTGGAATCACAAAAGGTTGTTGAAGGGTTCCACTACAAGAATGTGGGTTGTAATTATCAGTCTAACAAATCAGCCCTGCAAATATATTAGTTACTCATCGAAATATGGAGCTGGGCTGAGCAATACATTGCCAATAGTGCAGTTTGTCATATTATGTAGGTAAATTACAACGAGATGAATAACACAGTTAAATTGTTTTTTTTACCGCTTTTTGGAATTTTGCAATATGCATAAGGTGTAATGGTGATTGTTTGTCCCATACAGTATTTTGAACTTATAATGCTCTGCAGAGCAGGCTAACGGTCAATTCTTTCAGCGTTCAGAGAACCTTTGATAAACGTCCTCTCCTCTACGCTCAGGTACTGAGGCAGATAATCACAGATATAAGGGCACAGACCAAACACATGCACATAATTTGCCAGGCAGGTGCGAGCGCTCAGTAATTACACCACGCGTGCACCTGGCAATCGGAAATGAGTACGCAAGACAAAGACACACACGTCAATGACACACGTGCCCTTCAAACAAGTTGAGTGCACAAAAAATTTGCCGTGATCAAGACTACTATGTTATAATTTATTCTGGCACATGATCATATTATAATAGTGTTAGATATGTGTTTGTGATTACATTTACCATCCACATAAATCAACATTCGCAACATTGTATGTTGCTGTGGTCGACAAAAGAAGAAATGCATTGCAATCGGCTGGAGATACTTCAAATATTCGTGGGCCTATCCGTGAAAACAAGAACTGTGCATGTAGGGTGATAAGAACTGTCAGACAATGCCATATTCCTTTAAGATATCTGGCAATGTGTAATATTCAGCCAAACTTTAATTAAGCTATCCTAAGGTACAATGCCTTCCGCTGACCTTCAAAAACATTCAAACTAAAAAACATTTGTTACAATATATTTAATAAAAGACATATGCCATTTTGGTAGTCATTTCTTCTCATACAGCCACAACTGAGGCTTTACTGTCCATAATGGCCACTTTGTTATTTTGTTCAGCCAAGCATTTTCTTTGTAATGGCAATACAATGGGCAAGACTACCCATAAAGCAAGTGCTCTTGTAACATCCCTAAGGCTTTTATTAAGAATAGTTTCTAATGTCCACGTGTTTGGCTATACACTTCCCCTGAGGGGAACTGTGGACACAGACATCAACAGTGTCATGTGTATTGCGTTTGTCCTTTCTGTGAGACAGTTATTTTTCATGCAAATGTAATATGCATAATGTTGAAATCACCCTTTGACCTTGGGAGTGTACAGCTCTGGAAAAAATTACAGACCACTGCACCTGTTTCTGTCCTTTCCAAAACAGTCGAAAAGGAAATCTTTGAGTGAGGAACCAAAGGGTTAAAATTAAGACTCCACTGCACCTGTTTCTTTCCTTTCCAAAAAAGTTGAAAAGGAAAGTTCTGAGTGAGGAACAGAAGGGTTCAATTTGCAGTGGTTTCTTGATTTTAACCCTTCTGTTCCATACTCAAAACTTTCCTTTTCAACTTTTTTGGAAAGGAAAGAAACAGGTGGTGGTCTCGTAAATTTTTCGGGAGCTGTATGCAACACACAGAAAGTCACAAAAGGGTGATAATTTACCATACTACTTTCACACATTACATATTTCATCTGATAATTCAACAGCCATGAAATTATGGGAATTAAGCAGATTGGGATTAAACTGCTAAATAAATCCTACACACAATCTGGAAGCAATGCCGTCTTCCCTATTGGCTGGGTCCTCCTCTCTTCCTAGTTTCCCAAGCACCTTATCACATGGAAGTTATCAGTGTCCAGACTCAAACAGGCCCCCAGCAAACGGCCTTCCATGTTTAACTCGCCTTCTGCCTGCCCGGCCTGGCCCGATTTTTAGGGCAAAGAAACAAAGGCAATAAATGACAACAGGTGAATGCAGTTGTTTTCTGCCCATTCTCACATGCCTGCCTTGGGTTGTTTGCAGACTACTACAGTCGCCAGGCAGCCTGAATGTTCGCAACTGTTGTATTTCTGTCATTGTTACCCTTAACCTCTGTGCGCCCAAAATGCTTGAGAAATGACTGGCTTTAAATTAGCGGGCAAATATTGGGCTAGACGGTCCTACTGATCTCAAATTCGTAGCCTCTGAAACAAAAAAGTCAGAACATCTTTTAACTGTGACTGTTTAAGACCTAGACTTGAAATACATAATTCATAAGACTGCTTGAATTATAGCAATGTGGTTCACATACATTATTTATAGCCCTACTCTTCCATTTTCATTTTCTCTTCCCAAAAGTTCCATAGCTTTAGAGAAGGCTCAGTCTGTCTCACCCTCCATTATTGAAGACAGACTCCACACTAAAACATGACATAGTCACAGAGGCTCAATGAAGAGAATGTTTAGTGTTCAACTCTTACCATTACAATTCAAAGCGCATCTGTTTCACAAGCAGGTAGCATCCATCCTTTTGTTACGCTATCATTTTCTAACAGAGACAATTTTTTACTATCACCAGGACATTTTTTAAAGATACTTTTCTTCGTAATACAACATATTGGAACCTTCCTCAGCTCATTAAGTGGATTAATTATTCTTGGTGTTGCCCAGCTGGGGGCGCTAATTTACTGTAAACCATTTTGGGCAGATTTTGACAGAGAACTTACATTAATGCCAATTATTATTTTGATATTAGGGAGGGTCAGAGCACATAGCAGAGGACCCAAGAAAATGCTGTCAGACTCTTCTAGCCAGCCGTATTATCAAATCCTGTCCTTGGGTAACGAAGATTGTTAATACAATGTTTGTAATTAACACTTTTTAATTAGTGTTTAATTAAAAATAAGCCTTATGGCTTCCTTTCGTCCTCCCTCATCTGTGAGATAGCCCCCCCTCCCTCTCGAACACACACTGTCTCCTTCCTGTCTCCCCTAGGAGGTCAAAGGTCATATAGCTTTCTAGAGATCTACCAATGTAGGATTAGTTATCATACATGTTTAATTTCAATATGTTTTATTTAAAGGGGGCTAATGTAAGATTTTTGCTATACTACTAGCAAACATGACCAGTAGACATCTGCAGTTAAGGTTTCAACTATTTGTTTCCACAAAAATTTTCCTAGAGCCTTAGATATTCCCCATTTACATTTTCTCACTGGTTGGTCTATCAGTTTGCACTGAGTTCTAATCTCTTCACACTCACCTTAGACACTCACAGTGCTATCCCCCCACCCTAAATCACCCTGGACTAGCTAATACTATTCCGTTCTCGTTTGGCAAGGGATGACGCTAAATTATTTCAAAGAGCACTTTTACCTCATTAGTTAAAAAGAATGTAAGCGTGCACATTAATGTTTGGGTTAGTGTCTGGGTTTGTTGATAGATCTGTTTGATGTCTGTGCGCCCGTGTGTGTGATGAGAAGAGATGCTCTCTGTTTTCATTACAGTGTGCAGTTTGTTTTCAATTTGGCCCCTGCCCACCAGACGAGGGTGCAAGGACAACAGAACAGGATCACTCTACATCTTGTTTTCCTTGACAAGCAGCAAATGATCTGTAAGTCACAGAAGCAGACTCCTGTAGGGTTCCACGAAAGCACGCATCCATCTCACTTCAGCAGCTACTCTCTTCTCCGTGTTCTAGGCTGTTCACTTAAGTGCCAAATCCTGAAAGACAATTTCCCGCTGTTGTGTAGGCCATCCATTTTGTTACTGTATAAGTGGTTATTTATTTTATTTAACCGTTATATAACCGGTGAATTACTTGAGAAGCATTTCTCATTTTTGGATGAGCTAGCCAAAGGCATTCAGATGCAAGTGTACACAGAACATAATACGTACATACTGTAAAAATAATGTAGGTATACAAATAAACATTAAATGACACCAAATGCAACAGGACACATGAGAAACTAATGTCTAGATTAAGGTTCTTATGCACCTCATTCCAGTCATTGAAACTGAAATGAGTGTCAACCAATAGGAGAACAGTCTTTAAGAGAGACCAGAGTGATGTGTCTTCTGGAGCCCAGGTCGCTATTTGAGAGGCAGATGCTAAGTAGTGAGCTCCGGAATAGAGGGCATTTACCTGAAAGTGAGTGTTGAAGGGGGAACGGGTTATAAAACGTATGACAGTGATTAATTACATTAAACTTATGGAGGACTTTTTTTTAGCAGCAAGCCTAAAGACTGCATGGCCTTAGGTGAGGATTGACAGGATGGCCATTTTCTACAAGGATGAAAATGAAGGTTTAAACCAGCAACATTGAGTTAAAGGGTATCATTTTTCTGTCCCCATTTTGAAAATAAATGTGTTCTTGATGTTATGTGTAATAGTTACAATTGGAGTTAGGTTTAGGATTTTGGGGTTATGAAGATACTTATTGTCAGTATTAGTATTAATAAAAGCCTATTTATAGATACGTTTGACTGAGCCTGTCTTCTTGTTATGAAGCTAACATACAAGTTTCAAAAAGGGGAAGAGGTTCTTTATGACTTCCTGTGTCTTTCAGAAAAAAAGACTCTTCATCTCTATACACAAATCTCAATAGAAAAGGTCAAACGTGTCTTTAAAGGTTTATTTTTCTAACAATCATTTAGCCACATCCAACCTTTCTCCTTGGGCACAAACATCCATAAATCTGATGCCTCATTATGCTGCTCAAATAGGATATTCATCCTTTGAGACACAATAGTAGCCAAGACTAGCGGTCTCTTCATTTAAAATAGTGCGCTCCTGCTTCTGACCATGTGCTCATTACCGACCTCTGGGAAAAACCTGATGGAAAAACCTAGAATGTAATGAAAATCAATGCTGTGTAAACGTTATTGTTAACTCCAAGTCAGCAATTGGAGTTAACAATTGTATGCAGATATTTCTTATACGTGTTAAAGATGAGAAACTGATGTCTCCTGTTATTCTCATGGTCGGCACATGAATGCAGTTATTTCAAAGGTCTGCACACGACTCTATATGTGCTGACAGGTGATTTATGCATCCCATGTACAGCACAGCGAATTCCATTTTTCTTTATCTCTGTTTGTTACGCCATCTTAGAGGAGTGTATATCTTCTATATGCCTCAGAAGTGGATATTCTGTTTTCCCCCTGAGCTCTGAATAGGAGAATCATTGTCTCAGAGACACTCGCTTTCATTTCATTCACTAGAAATATCCACAATGCCTTTCCAGAGGGGATCACTTGCGTTTCGAAGGAATCAGTCCCGATCAGGCAAATATCCTAATCCTCCATATGTCCAGTATCTCTGGTTTAGCTAGTGTTCGAGATACTGCTCATATCCCATTAATCATTACCAATCCAATTCGTACTTCATCATCACTCCTACCTCTCAGTCGTTCTTAACTTCAGAGGACAGAGGAATAGAGTTATTTAACTTTCACAGGTTGTCACAGTTCCCTAGTGTCAGGCGTAATCCGGTTTTCCAGGCCATCACGTTTGCTGCTCATTTCTGTCGGTCCAAACCCTTTGTTAATCAGGGTGACAGGGCTTTCTGGAACTGAGCACTGCTGTCCTCTTTGAGAGGTTTCTCTTAATGCTGCCACCTGTACACAATCAAGGCAGAGAAAGGCATGCAGATTGTCACTCCTCTGTTAGGTTAGACAGCACATAATCGGTAGACAAAGTAATGTACACAGTTTAATCCATTGTAATACCAACTCACGATTGGTTGGCACAGAAAACACACTCAGCACCCATAGCGATACTTCCCGCATTATAGGTTGACACAGCAGAGCAAACAGGAAAATGTGTGTCATCAGTGTGACATAAGACACCATTCAACACTTCTGAAACCATGAAGCTCCCATGAATGGAATCATTCAGGGCTTGGTAAACCATGAAGCTCCCATAAACGTTACCGTTCAAGGCATGGTAAACCATGAAGCTCCCATGAAAGGAATCATTCAGGGCTTGGTAAACCATGAAGCTCCCATTAAAGGAATCATTCAAGGCTCTGTAAATCTTGAAGCTGCCATATAAGGAATCATTCAAGGCTTGGTAAACCATGAGGCTCCCATGAAAGGAACCATTCAAGGCTCGGTAAACCATGAAGCTTCCATATAAGGAACCATTCAAGGCTTGGTAAACCATGAAGCTTCCATATAAGGAACCATTCAAGGCTGGGTAAACCATGAAGCTTCCATATAAGGAACCATTCAAGGCTCGGTAAACCATGAAGCTCCCATATAAGGAACCATTCAAGGCTCGGTAAACCATGAAGCTTCCATATAAGGAACCATTCAAGGCTCGGTAAACCATGAAGCTTCCATATAAGGAACCATTCAAGGCTTGGTAAACCATGAAGCTTCCATATAAGGAACCATTCAAGGCTTGGTAAACCATGAGGCTCCCATACAGCCAGGGGATGTAAGGGTCCTGATGAAGACTCAATACCTCCTGTAATGTATTTTAATTTAAAGTCAGAACAGCTTATGCAACTGTGGAACTGCTCTGTAGATTGGCTGAACTCTCAGTCCAGTTTCCCTCATTGTCCTACACCATACAAGAACACGGTCAAATACAACGTCATAAGTGTCATTAGAACTCACAGACTTTCTTCCACTGGTTCATCCACCTACTTTCATCCTTCCAATTTCTCTACCGCTATCTGTAATGTTGTCATCCTTTGTTATGAAAATCAGATGAGATTTTTTCATGCCAACATCTGGATTGCTTGTTGACTAATTATGCTCATGAGTTGGGGTAAATGATCTTCCTCATGACATTTTGTTAAATGGTTATGTGTATATTTCCCACATACCCGTTGTGCGCGATTGTGAATGACTTCAATTGAATTCCATCCAAACAAACATCCATAAATGTCAGATGCATGGTCTGATACATTTATAGACACCTCTGAAACCGCAGAAACGTATGTACTTTACATTCCCAGAATAAGATGCTAAACCTTTAAGATGTCTAAGCAGGATGCACGTTTCTCGTGATTCTGTAATTGAGTATTTTTTTGGGTTCTAATGAGAGATGTAGACATCAATCTTTCAACATCCTTTTTGGAGAACACAGTGCTAACGATACGAAGATCCCATTTAAATCTTCCAGAGGGGTTACTGACTCAGTCGCGCTCCTAGTTTCCCAGCAGCGTCCCGTTACCGCGCAACTTGTTCTACACTCACTCGCTCTTCCATAATACATCACACACAAGCCCAATCCACAGTGGGGAAAGTGGTGTGTATGTTTCCCTCTTTGTGTGTGTGTGTGTGTGTGTGTGTGTGTGTGTGTGTGTGTGTGTGTGTGTGTGTGTGTGTGTGTAATGCATTTGCTTATCGTGTTGGTGTGAATAACGGTGGAAGTTGCAGGCAAGCCTGTCGGCCAGCATTTGCCTCCATTCTGGGAAAGACAACAACAGCCAACAGAGACCATTAAAGGGACACAACCAGCAAATCACACAATATGGCCACGTGATTGGAGTAAAAATGCTGTGGGGTATAGATGCCTGTGTCCATCTAAAATCCGAAAATATTTTTGTAAAAATGTTATTTTTACCGGAGGCCTGGGTGATTTCTGGTTCAGTTGATTTCTGACTATGGCTTCTTTATAGTATTTTGTGAGGGTGTTTATGTGAGGCCGGCTATAAATATTCAGGAAGCACTTAGACATCTGAGATGTCTTGTTGCAGGCTCATGGGAAACAATAACTTAACCGACTGGAAGTGCAGTGTGTTTAGGTCGCACTTGCAATGTGTTTGTGCAGTGATATATGCTGTATATACAGTATATACAGCAAATATTTGGAAAGGAAAGAAAAAGATGCAGTGGTTTCTTAATTTTTTCCGGAGCCATATACACAGCTCTGGAAAAAATTAAGAGACCACTCCTATTTTTTCTTAAATCAGCAACTCTACATGTATGGCAGCCATTCCATTCCAGTGTCTGTTAAATTCCAACACAGGCACACCTCCTTTTACTCAATGAGGTACTGGTTTGGTGATTACCTCAACCAAATCTAATTTAACAAAGAAAATCACTATCCTCTTGCAATAGGACCAGCTTGATGGCAAAAACAGTGCAAGGAGTACCTCAAACATTATTTGAATAAAAAAGAATTATTCAGCATGACAAAAGAGTTGAAAAAAGCTGTGAGTGAGGAACAGAATGGTTCAATTCTGGCTTTACTGGCAGAGGGATACAGTGAGTGACAGGTTGCTTCCATCCTGAAAATGTCAAAGACAGCAGTTCATTAGAACAAGGTCAAGTAACAGACATTGGGGACAACACAGCTACAGACTGGCAGAGGGCAAAACGACTGTCCACTGACCGAGATGACCGTCAACTCATTTGAATGTCACTCAACAACCGTTGGATGACATCAAGTGACCAACAAAAAGAATTGCAAACAGCAGCTGGGATGAAGTGCACAGCGAGGACGGTTCGAAACAGGCTCCTAGGGGAAGGGATGAAGTCGTGTAAAGCTAGAAAAAAAGCCATTCATCATTGAGAAGCAAAGAGCCAGGCTAGAGTTTGCAAAATACCATAAGGATTGCACCTTAGAGGAATGGAGTAAGGTCATCTATGATGAGTCACATTTTCAGCTTTGCCCAACACCTGGTCGTCTAATGGTTAGACGGAGACCTGGAGAGGCCTACAATCAAATCAATCAATCAATCAAATTTATTTTATAAAGCCCTTTTTACATCAGCAGTTGTCGCAAAGTGCTTTCACAAAACACCCGACCTTAAAACCCCAAGGAGCAAACAACAGTAGTGTTGAACTTCAGTGGCTAGGAAAAACTCCCTATGAGAGCCGAAATTTAGGAAGAAACCTAGACAGGAACCAGGCTCCGAG
>JACXGJ010012660.1:0-17516 GCA_016801105.1 Esox niger
CCCCAGCCCGTACAGTCGGCCTCATGGTGAGTCCCTCCCCATCCCGTACAGTCGGCCTCATGGTGAGTCCCTCCCCAGCCCGTACAGTCGGCCTCATGGTGAGTCCCTCCCCATCCCGTACAGTCGGCCTCATGGTGAGTCCCTCCCCAGCCCGTACAGTCGGCCTCATGGTGAGTCCCTCCCCAGCCCGTACAGTCAGGCTACACTACAAAAAAAATGCCGATGGGGCCAAGCAGTTTAACTATATTCAAGGAGATATTTGCTTGAAATAAGTGAAATTTTCTGCCAATGGAACAAAACAAATTACACAAAATGAATAATAAGGCATATTTTCTAAAAACAAGCGGTGTATTCTAACTTGTTTTAAGGATGGTAGGGGTTTTAACCTGAAAATAAGATAAATATACTTGATAAGAATATATGTTTGGCGGTGTATGTTAAGTCCACCCCAGCCCCTATAGTCAGCCTGCTCACTCCCCATTTCCAGGCTTTGGCTGGGGGTTGGTAGGTCACATTCCTAGCAGAGTGGGGAATGGAAAACATGACTGGAACAGGTTGTAAACATTTAGAACCTGGAACACTTTGTTCCGTTATCTCCTTCATGTACGATGTAAACTAGAACATATGTCTCTTGAGTCAGCTGAATCACACACACACACACACACACACACACACACACTATGTACATCTGATGTAAATAACCCATCTGACTTCAGTTTATTCAACTGTTCTGTGTGAAGATGTTCTGCAGTGGCTCGGTGGTTTGTTGTTTCCAGGTGTACCTGTATAGACACCCGTCACGCCCAGAAGGCCTGTAGGAGGTGGACTCTGGAGATGGACGTAGCATTGGTTCAGTACATTAACAGGCTGTGCGGTCATTTGGCCATCACACCGGCCAGGCTGCACCCCCATGAGGTGTACCTGGACCCCAGCGACGCCGCTGACCCCCGTGTGGCCTGCCTCCTCAGTGAGTTTCCTACGCCATCCGTTCACATACACGGTGCGTTCACACGCTTGTGTGTTGTTGTGTTCACATTTGCCGTGTGCGTGTGTAGATGTGCCTGTGGAGAGCCTGCGACTGCGATTTGCCCTCCTGCAATCTCTGAACAACACCCTGGAGAGTTTCTTCCTGCCTCTGGTGGAGCTGAGACAAACGAACACCTACCAGAACAGCATCGCAGCTCTGCTCCGTGGGGCCAAAGGTGAAACACCGACACGCAAATGTTGTCCGAGTTCTGCATGTGGGCCAATAAGGAGCGCCGTTGCATCGGGGGGGTTGACCTGTCGGTGGATCTGTGTCACCGTGGGCATGTCTGATTGGGTCTGTAGGTGCCTCATATGAAGTGCAGCTCTTCTTCCACCCTGTCTCTACGCAGGCCTGGTGTTCTATGACACCAAAGTGACAGTGATGAATCAGGTGCTGAATGCCACGGTGCAGCGGACCGCGGACCACGCCGCCCCAGAGATCACCCTGGATCCCTTGGAGATTGTGGGAGGTGAGCTGATTGGACGGGCCTGTCTGTCGTTTACGTTAAGCGATGCCCCCCCCCCCCGGTGGCTGTTAACGGCGTGTTTCTCCAGGTGAGATCCGATCTTCAGAGAACACCTACTTCTGCCAGGCAGCGCGCCAGCTGGCCTGCGTTCCCTCGTCCCAGCTGTGTGTGAAGCTGGCCAGCGGAGGAGACCCCACCTACGCCTTCAACATCCGCTTCACTGGAGAGGAGGTCCACGGAACCAGTCAGTCTGATTTCTCTATGCACCTCTGTCCTTAAGGAATGAGCACCGACAATTACCTCCGGTGCTTGACCCAACGGAAGATGAAACACATAGTTGTCTTAGTTGACCCCTGACCTTTGCATTTCCCCTCTAGGTGGCTCTTTCCGTCACTTCCTGTGGCAGGTCTGCAAGGAACTTCAGAGCTCTGCCCTCTCCCTGCTGCTCCCTTGCCCCAGTGCAGCAGCCAATCGTAATAAGGTACCCAGCGCAGGGACAACCCACCTGACCTTACACCCGGGAGGCCTTGTCTGCTGCCCCTCACTTGGAGTCCACTGGACAGTCATCTAGACACTTGGTTACACGTATTTAACTTGACTGTGGGGTCTTTCTGGTGTGTTCTCCTTAAGGGAAAGTATATCCTGACGCCCTCTCCGATCAGCTACGCGGAGGAGCAGTTGCTGCATTTCTTCGGCCAGCTGTTGGGGATCGGCATTCGGGCTGATGTTCCCCTGCCCCTGGACCTGCTGGGCTCCTTCTGGAAGGGCCTGGTGGGGGAGCCCCTGGACCCAGAGCAGGACCTCCAGGAGGCTGACCTTCTCACATACAACTATGTCAAGAAGTTTGAGAGCGTAAGAGACTAGTGAGGCTGACAGTGGGTAGTCATATGGGCAGTCCTGTTGAGGCCTGCTAGTGTCATGGTCGTTTCATGTTCAGTTAATAATTATTGTATCTGAGTCTGCCGGCTTGGTTGGTTACAAAAACAGGTCCATCTGGTCCAACAGGAGGGATGGTACTGTGTCCTGTTACTGGAGAACGATGTGGTGACTGGAAGGTCAATAAAGAAAATCATAAACCTGGTGAAGTGGGAACCACTTTGTTGATCTCTTTATGACCCTTTGCCCACCAGGTGAGTGAGGAGGAGGATTTGGAGGCCCTGTGTGCTGAGATCTCATCCCAGCACCACTCGGGAGAGAGTCCCGACTCCCCCAGCCGGCCTTGCTGCACCTTCACCTACATCACCATGACAGGAGAGGAGGTGGAACTGTGTCAGGGGGGACGGAACCTCTGTGTCAGGTACCAGGACATTCTGCCTCCCTGTCCGAGCAAAGTGTTTAGTTCCCATTCCCTTCAGCCATCCTTTCTTCTCTAACCATTGTTTGTCATGTATTCTGCAGTCATTTTTGGCTCTGACACAGTGTGCTGTCATCTCCGTTTAAGCGCTCTATCCCCTGTACTGTGCGTGCCTGTGTAGCTGGGAGAATAAAGATGTGTATGCGCGGTCGGTGCGAGGCCTGCGTCTGCGGGAGCTGCAGAACGTGGAGTGTATGACGGCGGTGCGAGCCGGCCTGGGCTCCATCATCCCCCTGCAGCTGCTCACCATGCTCAGCCCCCAGGAGGTGGAGCTACGGACCTGCGGCCTGCCCTACATCAACCTGGAGTTCCTCAAGGTAGCTGACACACACACAACCCTCCCCCTTACACCTGCTCTACACATCCTTTAGTGGACCTCTGGAAACCTCAGCCATCCGCTGGACTGAAGGCCTGTTCTCTCTGCAGGCCCACACCATGTACCAGGTGGGGCTGATGGAGACCGACCAGCACATTGAGTTCTTCTGGACGGCCTTGGAGATGTTCACCCAGGAGGAGCTTTGCAAATTCATCAAGTTTGCCTGCAACCAGGAGCGCATCCCCTTCACCTGCCCCTGCAAAGACGGCGGCCCGGACACGGCCCATGTACCCCCGTACCCCATGAAGATCGCCCCTCCGGACGGGGCGGCAGGTAAGTGCTGACTCTCAACAGACATGACAGTTGCTATCTGCTCGATGTCCTCTTGATAAGGTGTTGAAGTACTGACCCAATGGTTCGAATCTTGAACAGAATTAGAGGAATTACACAGGGGTTGTTCGATATGGACAGAAAAGACAAAGCATTTAGGACCTTCAACTGAGAGATTTTTTGGGACAGTTGTGTCAGAACTGCTCAAATAACTTGACAAAACTCTAAGAAAAAAACATAAGAGAGTTTCAACAGCAGAAACAGTACAGTGGCCTCAACGGCTCGCTTCTTTTTAGCGCAATAACAAATAGACTATGGGCCATTACTGACACAGAACATGCAATTCATGTAAAATATATGTGTAGAACTTGGTATATTCTGTCAACAGATAATCATTTGAACAGTATAGAAATGCATTGACTTTTTTGTGTAATAGGTTGGAAGAATTAGACCATCAGTAGTAAGAATTAGACTAGGTCTATAAAGTTCCAGTGTATTGAAATATTTCTTTGTTTAGTTTTATCTTTTCAAAACAGTAAGAAGGTACAAACAAAAACAAAAAAAATGTAATATCATGAATAACGACATTGGTGAGATAAATAAGACTAACTAGCAGCAGTGAAATAATTAGTTATTATCAAAAACAATTCCAGGGCATCTGTACTCCCCTTATCTTCTAAAGTGAGCTCAAAACGTCCGAGTTCCCTGCCTGAGGTTTCTTAAGTTTGGCTAGAGACAAAACAGAAGTTGATGAAACAGATGACTCAAATTACCTTTGTCAAAATAGCAAAATAATAAGTATTACAACATTGCTTTTTTATTTTGTGTATCTAAGCAGTAAATACATTAAATGGAGAAAATGTAATGCTGCTTTAATGTTTTTAAGTCAGTTTCAAATAATTCACTATGAATATCCTTTTCCGTTATCCAGGTTTACCAGACTCTCGCTACATTAGGGTAGAGACCTGTTTGTTTATGGTGAAGCTGCCGCAGTACAGCTCCCTGGATGTGATGCTGGAGAAGCTACGCTATGCCATCCACTACCGCGAAGACCCTCTTAGCGGCTAATGGGACCTGATAGAGGAAATACCGTCTCCAAATGCCGCTTCAGCATCAACATGATTATTCATTACCCATACAACCCCAACTTCTCATCCTTACCACATTTCCCATGTCCCTCTGTTGGACCTTTAGCTGGGACTTACCCAAATAACAGAAGGCCAACCTGCTTCACCGATACGCCACTGAAGCTTTTCTGTTTTCTGCTTGTTTTGTTTTCAGCTTTTGTTCTAGCACCTCTTTTAAACAACATTGTAATCAGGTTGAGCATTTCAGGAGTGCGTTTTGACTACTGTTTTCAGAGCTGACGTATGGGAGCCCCACTTGCCTTGACACTGATTGGTGTCTTTTCTGGTTGCACTGAGTATAGGAATGACGATGACGTGACTCTTTCATCCATACACCCACAGTAGGAGGGAGCTGTGACAGGGCACATCATCTTTATTTTAGGGATAGTTACTCTCTCTCCCACCTTATTTCTCACTCTCTTTCAGAAGTCCTTACGGTTTCCTTCCCGCTCGCTTTCATAGGAATCTCTCTCAGTGGTCCTCAACGCTGAGCCAGGAGACCTGGATTAGTGCTGTTTTTCATTCTAGCCCTCTAATCCGGAACTGATTTAGATTTGGGATCCCGGATGAATGCAGTAAACTACCAGGTAGAATACACACTATCGAAACTCTGGGTCTCCATGCCAGGAGTTGAGAACCCCAACGTCTTGGCATGCCTTTACCACAAGCAGCACCTCTTTAACAGGGGGAGAGGGAGGCAATGTGAGAAGTTAGCAAAAGTCAAGTTTTTTTTCGTTTGAGAGATGAGTCCACTTAATATCTGAAAGGAACTCTATGATGCTGCCTATTTATTACCAATTCAGCTATCTGCTGTCAAAACACTGACTAGTGCTACACAGGACATATAGATATTGCCTGTAAGGTTGGACTGCTACAGGACAAAACTAATTATCTGCCTATATATACATGGTGAATATATTTTATTCAAGTCTATAAAGAGGGTATACAGCATAGGTCATGTAAATAATCATATTAATCTATTAAGTGATTAAGTTGCAGTTTTGATATATCCTAGTAGCTGTGACAGTAGGGTAAGGTCAGGTACACTGAGGCTGGATTACCAGACTAAAGCTCTACCTGGTTGCCAGGTCTTGCCTTTTGGGTTGCCAGATTTGCTACACTTGCATTTCAGGTTGTCAAACCTGTGTTGCTTAATATGGGAGGGAGATTCTCCTGAGCTGCTCTCCCACACTACTTGTGTGTTACTGCTACTGAATGTGCGCCGAATCCCCCAAACAAACACAATCCATAACCCAGGGGGTCGGATTCCCTTTAGTTTTGCCTTTTAATAGATGTCCTGTGGAGAATGAGCAGGATTTCTGTTTTTTTTTCTTATTATTATTTGACCCGTAACCAAAAGGTTTCAGCTTTGTAAAGAATACACAGAAGAAAACATGTAAATAGACCTTTAAGTTATATTTGATGGCAGTTTTTTTTAAATTGCTGCTTCATTTCATCAAAGATTTATTTGTTTTGTTTTGCACTATTCTAGGGGGAAAATATTATAAAATGAGCTATTCTCGGATATTCTATATTGGATATCCAGTTTGGTTTTATTTTTTACACATTTTGAAATAACTGGTAATATATCACCTTAATGTGTTGTAACTCAGATGGATTTTATTGCTCATTCTCTTTTCCATAGTGAAACAGTTGTTGTGTGAGTAAAACCGCCATATGACTTGGATGGGACTTGAAGAACACAACGAGAACTACCACAAAATATTTAAGTTGGACGTTTTTATTGCTTTCTGATTCAAGTTATCTTTATGTTCTTTAAAGGGGATACCGCTGCTAACAAGGACGCTCTCTTTCTGTTCCTACCTCCTGTGGGAGTAGAAGAGAACATTGAGGACATATCCGTACAAAGAAGTGTTGCGATAAGAAAATGTGTGTATTTACTTGATATTTATTACAATTATTTATGGTTGCATTAACTTAACTTTTACTGTGTTATCTCTGCACATTAGAAACTTAACACAGATCTCTAAAAATTGATTATACAGAGGTAAAGAATAAGATCTGGTTTAAGATTTCTGTGTCACAATAAAAAATGTCTTGATGTAAGCCTGTTTTCCGCCAACTTCTTTAACTTATTTCCATCACTTTGCTGAGTGTAAGAGCCCTAGTCCCAGAACTTGTCACATCACCAAAGTCTGCAATATAAACCAGGCACCTTTTCAAAGCAGTAGGTGCCAGCCAGTTCTAGCTGGATCTGTGCCTGTTCTCAGTCACCCCACACCATCACTCCACCCTGGTATGTTACCCTGTGTGCCCTGTCACATGCTATATATAGCTCAGACTCCACGTGTCTTGGGATGCTTGTGAAAAATTGAGAGAATGATTTGTGCTGAAGTTTTTGTATGAAATCAAGGTTTCAAAAGTAGTTCTCACTTCATCATGCATTTCCCTTGATAAAGCGGAATGAAAGACTGTGTCAGATGAATACGGACGCATTCATTTATATTCCTTATTATTGAGTCTGAACACACAGGTATTGCCAATTTAGTCAACTGGGTGAGACATGAACCTCATTGGGGTTCCCTCCTGAAGACCTGGTGGGAGTCAGGTCAAACGAGGTCATCAGTGGAAATCAGCCAATTATGAGAAAAATCAAGCCATACTAAGACATAAATATCGGTCTCACAGATCAGTTTAAATAACCTAAATAGCTGTTCTTGTCAATCTGGAACAAATTTGGTGATACAGACGGGTGACAAATGAAAAGAAAACCAACAAGAAGTTAAGATGTTGGGCTACAAGCTGCCAGGACAATTTCAATGCTCCTTGGCATAAATTCTACAGTATGAGACTCTGGAAATCCACTGCAAACACCATTCTTCAAGATATTGTCTCATTTGGTGTTTTGATGATGGTGGTGGAGAGCAACATTTCCCATAGGTGTTCAGTTGGGTTGAGATCTGGTGACTGAAGGCCATAGCATATGATCCACAAAATGTTCGTACTCATCAAACCATTCAATGACCCCTGGTGCCGTGATTGTGGGCATTGTCATCTTGGAAGAGACCCAATAATGAACCCTCTTCCAAATGAGATCCTTTCCACTTGCCATCTTGATCCAACAGGGTCAACTGGGCCTGCTCAGCATTTTATACATGCCACAGAGTATAAGATTGCTGTGTGGAAGGATCTTCATTTATGTTCCTCCAATCCTTTATTCAGATTTCTCCTTCCATTTGTCACCTGTCTGTATACAACCAGTTTGGTTGCATTATGAATTGCAGAATAGAATGACAGACTTAAGTCACGCTTATCACCTGAAGTTAGCGTTTATAAATGATATGGTCTGTCTGGATCCAATAAAAAATATGAATGACCAGATAATTCTTCACCAGAGAACATAAACAGCAACACAGAAAAAGTGCAGCAAACATTAAACCTGTTCTTGGATTTGTGTAAAATGTTGTTCAACTGCAATTATTTCAACAGCTATATAATGTTGTTGAATCAGGTTAAAGTATCAACCAGCCAATACAAAAATAATGGTAATTTCCTGATCCCATATCAAGCGATAAAATATATTATTAGCATGTGCTGATGTATTCAAATACGTTCAGGCAAGATTGCCATTTTTGTATTGCTAACTCTTCCCACTCCGGTCAAAACCTGTCTGACACGACCTACGTGATTCAGTACCCGGAGAGTAGCGACTCAACGCAGATATTGCTTGTTGATGTTATTCTTTCCTAGATATTTGTAGTTTCTCATTAATTGAGTACAAGGAAACAAACGTGAACTGCGTGGTGTCGGTGCTTAACTAAAACATTGGTTGTGGTTTGATATTTGGATATCCAAATAGCGGTGCGTATTCCCTTGAATTATTAACACGTCTTGCCGATTACATCAGAACACTTTCCAGACACCGAAGTCAGGACTTGGAGGTAGGTGTCAGCAGCCAGGCTACCCCGGACAACTACTGTTCCAAAAATAATTTGGCTTTAGAGGTCGAGGCCAGACAGGCAGTATTAGTAAATCATGCCCATAAAAACGCCGTTTTAAGATTACTGTTTCGCTGTTCGATCAAGCATGCTCAATGAGTTTGGAGGATTTTTTTGTAGTTCAGCAGACAAGGCTTGAGTTCAGCAGACAGTCGGAAATCACCGGTGGGGACGGGGGTCACGATCCCCATCCTGAGAAAAAAGATTTTCCCTGCCAATGCCAATATATCACTAAATATAACCATGTAATTTCAATTATATTGATAAGACGCTATGATTATATACCCTTAATAACGCGCTTCTAAGTTTGAATAAATATCGATTAACCCCGCCCTTTGCCTCACAATGGTTAGATCCACTGCCCCCACAGCCCTCAGCGGTTGCTCATGGTGCAGGAGCACTGCATGGGTGGGAATCTGACTGACGTTGGTCACTGACTTACAGTAAGTAGTACATAGAAAGGATATCTTAGACATTTCTTTACCTGTACGACTCAATACAATAATACACATTTCTAACCGTCACCAGCCTTCATTTTCGCTGCATTGCATTACAATTCACGCTTTGTTACCTATAAAGCTACAGTAACATCAACCAACGTTTGCAGCTGTTTGAATCAAGTCAATGTGAGAAGCTTACACTGCAATGTATGTAACGTAGGGTTCCTTAGCTGGCAAGGTGACAGTGTTAACGAGAGGTTGCAAACCTTCAAACGTCTACTAAAGACTCAACTCTTCAGCCTGGTCTATGATTAAGTGTAGTCTGGCCCAGGGGCATGAAGGTGACCAGAAAGGCCTGATACTGTCCACCCTTGCTGTATTGCCAGGTGGGCTCTCATCGCCACTGAAATGCCCTCCCTCCAATGCCATTCGGGGGCAGAGTCACTGGCTTGTTGTTGTCTCTGTTGCGCACTGGTGCAATTGGCCTGTACTCTGCTGGCAAGTCTCGGCCCTCATTCAGGATGATTGCAGTTGGTGGGTGTCCTTTTGGTTGATGATTGGCAATGTGGGTGGATTGATTTCCTGCCTGTTGGGCCCTGTCCGGGGCTTCCCCCGGACAAGGCCACAGTGTCACAGGACCCCCTGTCGCAGCCCCAATGTCTCACGCAGCTATATTATTTTGCTGGGGGAATATGGTCTACATTTTCCCTGTCTTCTGTCATTTAGGAGGACATGAGGTCTGGACCCACACCTGCAGATTACCAGGCTTGACTCATTGCGGTCCCTGTCCAAAGTCCTCCAGGTTGTGTTGTAGATCAAGACGATACCTGACGATTTCAGCTGCCACTCTTTTGACCCCCCCCTCCCCCTGTCTGTCCCTCCCCCTGTCTTGGTCCATCTGGTCATGCCTCCAATCTGGACTTGGTTTAAATAGACTCTGGGCTCAGCCCACATGCATCGATTAACTATTACAATTTGGATTCTTAATATGTTCACCCGGCACAGCCAGAAGAGGACTGGTCACCCCTTGGAGCCAGGTTCTTCTCTAGGTTTCTTCAAAAATTTTCGGCTTTCTTAGGTAGTTTTTCCTAGCCACTGAAGTTCAACACTAATGTTGTTTTCTCCCTGGGGTTTAAGGCAGGGTGTTTTGTGAAATCACTTTGTGACAACTGCTGATGTAAAAAGGGCTTTATAAAATAAATTTGATTGAAATTTGATTGATTGAGGTTAATCCAGGAAATATGTTTTGTGTTTGTAGAGTTCACATACAATAGCCGCATTTGCAGAGCAGTAGTAGTGGGCAAACCGATGTCGCAACCTGAAACAGCAGTGTATTATATCACAACTTTTCGTGTCCCCCTCAAACACAGCGCTTGAGAAAATGTCATGTGATTGTCCCCTACAAAGTTGATGTCAGATTTTTGCCCCTGACTTTAGCAGAAAGAATGTTTTGGGATACTTTTATTAAAATACATTAATCTGATGCTGGATGCAGTTGCTGACACATGAACACTTCCTGGACAGTGTTCCCGATTTTTGTATTTGTTTATTACGTTAAGATAATTATTTTGTCTTCCATTGTGAAAGTTTATTCACTTCCTCAGTCATTTGGAATTTGCTAGTGCTGAGTCAGGTCCTTTCTTCTCTATGTACCGAACAGATTTTGGCACACCTAATGGTTTGGCTACATCTTATCTATTATCAATACAAAATGGTCCTTTCTAAATGCTTCATCCAATATGGATGATAATATCCTTAATTTATAGCTGATATTTTGCAGTTTTAACACAGTCTGTATCATTTAAGATTTTAAGGTATGGAATACAAAACCAAAAAACGATTGACTGTCTGTAAGTGCATCCAAATGTTGAGACTCATCAGTATTTTGAACATGTATATTATGTTTTTAATATGGATAACTGTCAGATTTATGTCAATTGTCATTTAGACCAACATAGTAGTTACAGAGGGGATGATGCTATTCTCAAAAACTACATCTGAGATTACTACTGTTAAAAATGTAAATCAATAATAATAATAATAGATATCAGTAGATTTAATGGGTTTTTGGTTGATATTTTTGGTGTTTTGACTCTTTGTTGAGACAGTTACAGGTAAGTTGGAGACAGACAGAAGGACTCAAGTGAGGAATGGACACCCAGTCTCCAGTGAGGGAGGAGTTATACAGGGTTTCTTTATTTATTTTTTAGAACATATCAGCTTATGAATAAGCTAAAGCACAATGTAAATAATAGAATAATTTCAGACTGTAAGAAAGTATTTTCCAGACAAGATATTTGGGAAAAATAAATAGGATTTATTTTTAAATATCACTCAAACAGTGGAAAAGAGAATTAAACAAATACAACCAGTACATCTTACATAAAACATGCTCGACACAAATAACAAGACAACTATCAATGCATATCATTGCATTTGATGAATTCGATCAGTCCATGCTTCTGGCTGAAGCTCCGTTCAGGAGTGAGCCTATACTGCACACAGTTTGGAATGATTTGACCACATAGAGTTTGTGACTCCTGTTAAAGAGTCACACAAGAAGAAGCATAATGGAGGAATGGGTTTTAGAAGAAAGGGATTGCCTAGCAAGATGACATGCCCAGTTGCTTCTTCAGTTTATAGAGCTGTTCCAAGCTGATGTTGTTGCCTCCACACACCACGATCACCACAGGGCCCAGGTCCCATGCCAGCTTGCCCTCCCTCTGGAGTCTGGGGATGATGTCACAGTACACAGCTGCCAGGGCAGCGCCACACGCTGGCTCCACCAGCACCTTCTCATCGTCTGGAAAGACAGGAAAATGATCATCAGGAAGTCTGTATCAGAGCAGTTTTTGGGTTTGATTAATCATATCTGCCAGTACACAGGCATTGCCAACCGTATTTGATACTCACCAACAAAGCGCTCAACAGATTTCACAGCCTCCTGGTCTGTAACTATCTCAGAGTAAACTGTGTATTCGCCAGCATATTTCAGGGACTGTGCAGATACTGTTGTTAAGCCCAGTGTTGTGGCAATGCTGTGGAGACAAAAATAATATATTTTGCTGTGGAGAGTACTTAATGTTGCTTTTATGTGATAACATAAATGTGTCCGTAGTGTTTCAGTGATCCTGCTTTCTCAGTGTGAGGATATTTTAGAATTTCTTACCTTGTTATCTCAGGCAGAGTGACCAACTTCCCAGCCTTCATTGCAGCATTGAGGCTGTGTGCCCCCACAGTCTCCATAGCTATGACTGGGACATCATCCCAGCCGGCGCAGTGCAGTCCTTTGACAACCCCATTCATGAGGCCTCCACCCCCAACAGACAACACTATTGCACCAGGCTTCTCGTGCAGTTCGGACTCCAACTCCTGCACAAGAGACATGTGTCCCTCCCTGAACACATCAGACGTACATAGAAAAAGTGTTCATTATTCATTCACAAAAGATTACTCACATTATTTAGAATAGGAATTGAACACCATCCACATTTCTTGGTTCTGCAATGTTGTTCGTGAAACACGAGCTGTTGTTTGAAATTGGATTCAGCTAAGGTGTAAAATTGGTGTTTGGTAGGGAAATCACTATCTGTCTACCAAACACAGTTCAGTAACCTTATAGTATTAACGGCACAACAATGCAGTTAAGATGTCCTCCTACTTGTTACTAATTATCCTATCCTGCATACCAAGTTTTACCCAACTATACACGATTTCAGGATACCACACATCGTAAATGTTCCCAACAAAAGATGCCTTGAATTGGAACAGGGCAAAATGTTTCTTATACCATATCAGCTTTTTCATGGCAGACTCTTTTACTGTGACCAACACGACACACACACAGTTGTTAGAGCAACACCAACGTTGCAGAGGTGTGTTTATGTTATCTGTCACTCACCAGATGAGTGGGTCATCAAAGGGAGAGATGAAAACCCATCCGGGGTTATTGGCCACAAGCTGTTGTCCGTATTCAATGCTCTCATTCAGCGCCTTGCCATGAATTACCACGTTGGCACCCTCATCCCTTAGCCTCTCCACTGTTGGTTTGGGGGTAACACTGGGCACGACAATCGTGGCAGGTACCCCAAGCTTACGGGCAGAATAGGCAGCCGCCATACCAGCATTTCCTCCTGTGAAGGAGCAGTGCCATTTACCACCTTAAAAAGATAATGTACAGAGAGTGCTCATCTGAAATATCCCATATGGAAGTCTGGGGGCACCTGGCATGATCGTTGCTCACCTGAACAACAGACAAATCTCTCGCAACCTCGTGCAGCCCACTGAAAGACAACAGAGAGCGCATGACATGACTCACAAGTCTTCTTTACAATAAGAACTAAATTGATGGACGTACTCAGAAATAATTACATACCATCACAAGGACACCACAACCAAGTGTTAAGACATGGACTGACCTCCACAAACTGGTAGAGACTGGTCCTACCGGGAACATACATTCATGCCCCAACCACTTACCCGATTTTAGCAGGGGCTCCTAATATGCATACTAGAACAACCTATTACGCATCGCGATTACCCATGCCGATCACAACACCCTTTCCCTCATGGTTTTCCTCCTAACTCAGGGAACCAGGGCTGTACAGTAGGTATGGATGATTAACTCACTGTCTTGCAAAGGTGTCCAATGCCCCTGATCTTGAAGGATCCTGTAGGCTGGGATGAGTCCAGCTTCAGGTAGACCGAGGTCCCTGCCACTTTGGTCAAGGCAAGACTCTCCCTCAGTGGGGTGGCCACGTGAAGAGATCTCTCCTGTGGATACTTCATTTCTCTAGATATAGACAGGCAAGTGTAGGAATTAATGTATTCCTGTGGAGAACAATGTACATTGACTCAATTCATTCAACACATTTAAATAAATAGTCAGTTACTGTGTAGGAAGAGCTTAACATCAAAATACTCTGGTGTTAATGCACTTCACAGGCAAAAGGTTTAAGTTCAATATCACAATTGGCATTACAGAAAAAACATAATTAACCAGAAAAGAAAGTAGACTTCCACTATAAGTGACACAAAAGTAAACACTAATACTCTAATTGCCGTTCAATATTTTAACAATTGGTCAGAAATTTTCATACTATGAGTTTTAAACGTGTGTAATTCAAACAAGCTAATCAGTTAGTTAAGGTTTTAAGACTTTCAAAGTAAACATACTTTTTAAGAACTTTCACTTTACCTTGATTGACTTCCGTTTTTGAGCAAAATACTAATTTGTCCGGTAACCTGGGACAATAGGCAGTTCTAGTGAAGTTTTCCATGTGAGAACTAGTAGGTGGATTTATACCTTCAACAGAGCGCTTTGCAGCGGAGACCTCCCTCGGCAGCCAATCACCATTGAGCACTACTCCGTCACACAACCCCGAATCCGAAGAGACAGGTGGGGATGTAAGACCGGGTGTCACCGAATAAGGAATGTATTTGTATTTTTCTCTAAGTAGATGTAAACGATCAACCAACATGATCAACTTCAGCTCTAAATATCAGAAAATGTATAACATTGATACAGTGATATTTTGCAAGTACATGTCTGGTAGGGGTCTTGCATATAAGACATAGAATTGCTGGCCATTTATGTTCATTACTGTATCATAATTCTTACATGGGAACCTCAACTTACATCTTTATGTAACAGATAAAACAAAAATTACAATGTTAAAATGGGGAAAATAGGGTATAACCTATTCGCGTACTTTCTCCTCGGTGTTGCAATTTTTTATGGTGTCTTCTGACGCCGCTGTTTTACTGCAAGATAGTCCTCTCACTTCGGCAATGCCAAGAGTCGGAACTATTTTGACTCCGCACCGCACTACCAAAAGCGGTGGGTTCGACTTAGAAACATCCAGGAGTGGAATCTGCTCAGCAGCAGCAAATATGTTGACGACTCAAACCTGCCTGATCCGGCTGGAGTCAAAAGAGTGGACAGCGAGGATATGCATTACAACTGGTATAGTCACAGACAGTCATTTTTGCCGAAAATACATTCATGAATGACCCGTCATCTCACTGACCGGCTGTTACCTCAAAATAGGCTACTACCCTATTACAAAATGTGAGAATTAAAGGAAATGGTCATCCGTTTTCAATTTTGTCACCTTATTTTCACCCTTTCTGTGACTGTAATTGATCCTCCTTTATATTTACTTTTGTTATTACAAGGAAAATGTGTTGTTACATTGTGTTAAATCAGTTCCTTCCACTGACTACAAAGAATGTTATAAAACACTCTAAACACCAAAATCAGCAGTTGTCACAAAGTGCTTTTAAAAAATATACGACCTTCAACCACAAGGAGCAAACAACAGTAGTGTTGAACTTCAGTGAAAATTGCTATGATGGCCGAAATGTAGGGAGAAACCTAGAGAGGAACCATGCTCAGAGGTGTCACCAGTCCTGTTCTGGCAGAGTCCATATTAAGAGTCCAAAATATAATAATTAATACATGCATGTGGGTTGAGTCCAGAGTCTATTTAAACCTAGTCCAGGTCAGAAGCATGACCAGATGGACAAGGACAGGGGCAACTGGGGGGGGAAAGGGTCAGCAGGGTAGCAGCAAAAATCGTCAGGTATCGTCTTTATCGGCAACACAACCAGGAGGACTTTGGAAAGGGACAGTAATGAGTCAAAACTGATACTCTGCAGGTGTGGGCCAAGACCTCAAGTTTGAAACGGAAGGAGACAGGGAACATTTAGAAAATTAATTTCATAGATTTATGTGGAGAAGGAGAACTGACCCTACTCCCCCAGCACAATAATATAGCAGTGTAAGACCTTGGAGCTGTGACACTGGCCCCATCCAGGGGAGGCCCCGGACCAGGCCCAGTAGGCAGGAAATCAATCCACCGACATTACCAAGCATCAACCAAAGGGACACCCATCAACCGCAACCACCCTGAATGAGGGCTGAGTATTGCCAGCAGAGTACAGCCCAATTGCACAAGTGTGCAACAGAGACAACAACATGCCAGTGACTCTGCCCCCGAATGGCATTGGAGGGAGGGCATCCCAGTGGCGATGAGAGCCCACCTGGCAAGACAGAAAGGGTGGACAGTATCAGGCCTTTCTGGTCACCTTCACGCCCCTGGGCCAGACTACACTTAATCATAGACCATGCTGAAGCAATGAGTCTTTAGTAGACACTTAAAAGTTTGCACTGTGTTTGTACTTCTAACCTTAATTAAATACTCACAATTTATTACATTTGTTTTTTTATACAGCATCATAGATTATTGGCATAGCATAGTATTTAAAAAAGTTAGTGAAGAAAAATCATTCATAATGTGATTAAATAATTTGTTTATTAAAATATATTGCTTTAACTCAGTTTCCTCCCCAAATACTTAATAAAAAATGAAGGCCTTGCATGATCTGCAACTCTCATTGTTCCTAGTACAGTAGATACTAAGAACCGTTCTGTCCATTCATTCACAATCCCTACCGCTATGTTCGGAGAGGTGTCAACAAGGCCTATAGTGAACAGGATACTGTCCCCACTGTGAAGCGTGGTGGTGGCTCACTGGTGTATTGGGGATGGGTGAGCTTTAGAGGCATGGGGAATCTTGTGAAAATTGAGGGCAAGATGAATGCAGCATGTTATCAGAAAATACTAGAAGACAATTTGCATTCTGCACGAAAGCTGTGCATGGGACACTCTTGGACTTTCCAGCACGACAATGACCCTAAGCACAAGGCCAAGTTGACACTCCAGTGGTTATAGCAGAGAAATGTGAAGGTTTTGGAGTCTCCTGACCTTAAGATCATCAAGCCACTCTGGGGAGATCTCAAATGTACAGTTCATGCAAGACAACTAAAGACTTTGCATGACCTGGAGGCATTTTGCCAAGATGAATATGCAGAATCAGGACCTCAGAGACAACTATTACAATAAACTGCCCGCTGTCATTGATGCTAAACGGGGCAATACACAGTATTTAGAACTAAGGGTATGCAGGCTTTTGAACAGGGATCAGAACATTTTTGTTTTGTTTTATGATTGTGCCATTCTGTTATGACCTACAGTTGAATGTGAATCCCATAAGAAATGAAGGACATGTGTATTGCCTGCTCACTCATGTTTTCTTTTCAAATGTTACATATACTGTAGCTCTGGAAAAGATTAAGAGACCACTGCAAAATCATCAGTTCTCTGGTTTTACTATTCAGGGTGTCATAATTCCTGGTAATGGTTGAGGACGGACCAGGCGCAGTCATAGGTTCGCAGTTTGGTATAGTCTTTAATGAAACACAAAACAAACAGAACAGAAAACCGAGTGTAGAGGCAAACTGCTAAATGAAACTCAATATATGAAACCCACTCACCACACACCACACCCCACACACCACTCACCACACACCACACACCACACCACACACCACACACCACACCACACACCACACACCACACACCACACCACACACCACACACCACACACCACACACCACACACCACACCACACACCACACACCACACACCACACAC
>JACXGJ010012661.1:0-17516 GCA_016801105.1 Esox niger
CCATTCGTCTGTAGGGATGGGACGACGCCATTCGTCTGTAGGGATGGGACGACGCCATTCGTCTGTAGGGATTAGACGACACCATTCGTCTGTAGGGATTAGACGACACCATTCGTCTGTAGGGGTGATACGACACCATTTGTCCACCAGCCTGATTCCTGATATTGCCTTTATGTTTAATTTATTCGATGATGAATGTACCCGGACTGTGGTATGCGGTTCTCTCACATGGCAATCAGAAGATGAATATGAGAACTGTACTGTAAGTCCCTGTGGATAAGAGTGTCAGCTAAATAAGTAAAATGTCCAATGAATGACTCATTCTGGCTTTGTTGTGGTTTTACTGGTACAAAAGACTTGGCAAATGTTGACAGATAGTCTTCGACAAAACCTTTTCTCTGTCAGAATCGCTTCTGAGCCTCTAGGCATAAGCATCCTGAAGCCTTCTCTTTTCTCCCTCTTTTTCTTTCTCTCTTCAACTCTCCATCTCTCTACCTCATCAAATTTCCATCCCTCTCTCTTCCTCTCTGTCTCTCGTCTCTCCCGCTTTCTTTCTCTCTTTCTGTCTGCCGTCCTTGACAGGATTTAATGAGGTAAGGCGTGGGTGGTTGTCTTATTTTTTCTTCCTTTCTCTCATCCTCCCTCCGCCTTCCTTTCAATATTGCCATGTTATCTTTGATTTATTTCTATCATCACTCATCTAACTAAACGACTGTCCTGTTTATAACATTATAACTAAGTTACTCCGAGTTTACCAGCACCTCAGTCCTTCAACAGGTTAATGAACTGGCTCCTATGGAAACCAACCACAACAATAAAACTCGCAAACATATACCCATACACAAACAGGCATCCAGTCCTGTGGAGAGATGACACCCTATTCCCTATATAGTACACTACTTTAACCAGAGCCCTATGGAGAGATGACATCCTATTCCCTATATAGTACACTACTTTAACCAGAACCCTATGGAGAGATGACACCCTATTCCCTATATAGTACACTACTTTAACCAGAACCCTATGGAGAGATGACACCCTATTCCATAGGATGCAATTTTGTATGAATGAAATAGAATATATGGGAACTCCTTCCCTCTTTCCCTCTCTACCTCCATCTTCATCCCTGTTTCCATCACTCTCTCCCCCTTCAAATTTTCTCCTTCTTCTCTCCCTTTTTCTTTTCCCTTCCTTTATTCAGGTGCAGAGATAATTGCCCAGCTGGTGAACTTCATAATAGCTGCAATTGTTGAAATAAAAATAAAAAGATTATCACCAATGGACTCTGGATCTAGCTCTGCCCACACATACGGTATAATGCTAAAGGTGCTAACAAACACACGCACACATGCACACACGCACACATGGAGTGGTGTGTAGTATAGATTGATTGATGGCTAGCAGATCTGCTGTGCTAAGCTATATAATATTATTAACGTGGCCCTTGTCTCTCATTCACTCCTATGACTCACAGCATGTGCACGCGCGTGCGTGTCAGAGCAACGTGGTCTCACAGCTCACGTTAGAATTCAGTGTCTGCTGAGGAGATGAACGGTAGAACGTGAAGTGAAGACTGGAAAGTTCTAGGTTTTAAGATCTGTGCCGGTTACTAAGGTTAAGCGTTTGGGTTCGGGTCGGGCAGGACAACGGATAAGTAATAATTTGGGATGATTAGGGTTGAGGTTTGGGAAAGACTTGAAACAAACCAACTAGCAAGTGGCTGCGCATGCAGCTTTCTGAAAATAATATTTGTGCCTCAAGGGATTCAAACTCACACCGTTTGGTGTCTTTGTCAGCCGTGTAAAACCTTCACACCTTTTAGTGTCAGAGTCCTGTGGTGTAACCAGGTGAAACTCTAAATGGTGTCACGTTGCTTTCCCGAGGTGATGTGGCACACTCTCCTGACAGCCCCCATTGCTACCGAAGTCTACAGACGACATTGTCACAAGCCCTCCTCCTCCTTGACGTGTGGGTTTTTTGTCGGTCTCGTTGATGGAGTTTCTCCCCTGGGCGCTTGATTCTGTCTGTGTGTTTGTTGTCTGTCTGTTCCTGTCTCCCGGGCAACAAGAGAGGGGGCGTGACATCTGCACTTGCCCAGCTGCTCCCTATCCACAATCACTCACCTGTTCCTGCTCTGCTAATTACCAGCGGTATTTAGGAGTCCTGATGTCCCCTCCCTGCCAGATTGTTAAGTCGCCTCAGTAGGTTCACCGCGCGCCAGCTAAATTCTGTGCTTTGTTTGTTCCGTTTTCGCCTGCTTGTGCCAGTGTCGTCATTCTGTTTTCCATACTCTGCCTAGACCCATCTGCCCCGAAAGATTCACCTGTCTCACCTGGATTTACAGACTTGCCCTGCCATGCCACCTGGATACTCACCTGCTCCACAGACCTGGGATATCGGACGTTTCATCACGCCACTCAGATTGCTTGTCTGCTTCACATACCTGGGACCGCGGCCCTCTGTCCCACAACCCCGGTCCTCCGTCCCATGACCCCGCCCCTTCGTCCCACGACCCCGCCCCTCCGTCCCACGGCCCCGCCCCTCCGTCCCACGACCCCGCCCCTCCGTCCCACGACCCCGGTCCTCACCCCATCCCCTCCTCATGTCTCACACTGTAGTTATTGGCTCTTTTCAATTAACCCTCATTATTTACTTCCTGGGTCCAGTCTGCGTTCGGGTTCTGGCCTCAAAAGCCTGACAGACGTCTCACTGCGTATTACAGTGGAAAGAGCATTGATGTATGGAGTCTGATTCAGCTCCTGGTATGAACAGAATCAGAACAATACAAACTTTGGGAAGCTTTTCTACATTATCACCAGCCATGGCAACATGTTTGATAGGAAATAAACGCTGTTGTCAGTGTGTGTACAACGTTCCAGGTCAGGGGTCTGGCCGAAGCGGGGCACTTTATTGTTTTGTCATCTGGCACAGCGAGAGTCTCTACTTGATGGTGAAAATCCAAAACGTACATTTATAGCGCTATTTGAATTTTCTTTAAATTGTGTAAAACTACTGTATCGTAATGACGTCCGAAGTCTAGATTAATTTAATCCCACTTATCGTTTCCCCTGGTGGGCTTTTTTCACGTCTTCCACAATTTCACCAACCAGATAGGTGGAATCACTTGTCAGTGTGTGTGTGTGTGTGTTGAGAATAACTGTATCTTCTGATGTGGCCTCAGCCCATTTTATACTACAATATCAAAGGAATCTAAAATGAAATGAACTCTGGCTACCTGCATTCAAAGGAATGTGAGCTTCCATTAATGGCTGAGATAGAGAGGTGTGTGTGTGTGTGTGTGTGTGTGTGTGAAGGGTAATTGCTGTGAATCTCTTCCCTGATTTGATTTGATAACGGGTCTAATGGTGCATGTGGTTACCATAGAAACCTTTGTTTGAAGATAATGCAACAAGGATCTTTGCTCACTGCAACACACACACACACACACAGCTGGCTCACCCCAGTTCTACGTTCCTCCCCGATGTTTGTCCCAGGTGTGGAAAATTGACTTGAAAATGTTCCACAATGAGCAGCGATCACTGAGCTCTGTTCGACTCTGAAGGATTTGCAAACCCTTGTCAAATTATTTTGTCAGCGTAAATGACACATTGAGGGTATTTTAAATGCCAGCAGGCATGTAGTCAATACCTGCGGTCCTGTTCATATGACGAACACAGCAATTACATTAGTGATTGTAACTAACCCAAACTAGGATATTAGTTTCACTAACATAGCCTATACGTAACTCACCCGACACAGAATGTTATTTTGTAAATTACTTTTACTTTTGACAGGAAAATTATTAGGAACAATATTTTATGAAGACTGCATAAAGTTTGTATGAGACTGGAACACGTTTGCATACTAACGTCAGACTGTGAGATCTTGTTGCACAGTCTTCTCTATACTTGAAAGGGTATTCTAGTGGCAGTTGATTTGAGAGAGGAGGTTTCTTCACAATGGAGTGCCCTTGTGTGCTCATTGCCAGTTTTCTATTTGAGAACGGCTAATAAGAATGCCTGACCATGTTGAAGGAGATGCTAAGAACCCTTGTCTCTGGACTATCATCCACCTGTAACTCCGTGTTCTTCCGAGGACACTGCGGGCCGGGCAGGCTGTCTGCAGCACTTGAAATATGGTACTGAATTTCTGCCTTCCATCATGAGGAAAATACCCAGCCCAGAGCCCTATGGGGAGAATCAACCACGCAGACACACAAATGTTTTATTCACTTTAAAAGCGGGTTTTGGTTGTGAACAACATCTGGAGCTCTGACAATGCTTAAACATCTCGCTTAATTTCACATGTTGCGGAATTACATTACACTCAATTCAGAAGAGCCCACTCCGCCCCACACCAAAAAAACCTGAAGAGTCTGCCTTCAACGGACTCCTGCAAGCTGTTACATGCTAAACTCAAATCACGGCCACGGTCACTGTCGTAGTTCCAGGACTGCAGCTGACGCCCTGGAAAGCTGGATAGGATTCGCGTATGGCGACACGAGCGCTATCGACGCGCACACAATGAACTCCAAACGAAACCGCGAGCAGATGGCCCCGCGTCGTCCGTCCGTCGTCCGGGTGATGTGTTGTCCAATCATTTCCCCCCCCTGGAAGGGCTATTGGAATTCCATCCCGCGAGCGTATACGCCCCAGGCATACATCTGTTCGGGGATACCTTGCACACTACAGCCTAAAAATTCCCCAAAGGCTTCCGATAAAAAGTAGTGCTCAACGAAGGGAATAGAGTGTCATCTCCCCGTAGGGAAGCAGTGCGCGATACTGGATATGAAAGCACCAATTAGTAAGTAACCCAGGCTCCAAAGTAACGCTATAGGCGGGGGGGCAGGACACAGATGCAGGGAGAACGAAATACTTTTGTAAAGAACTAAGTACGAACAAAAACTGAAACAAGGTTACACAAGAACCACATAATGACAGACAACAGACACTAGAATAGGAGGAACTTGAAAAGGAGGGACAGTGATGAGGAACACAGGTCAAAGCCATGACAAGGAGCAGGGGTTTCAAATGTAGAAGGGAGGGTGTTGGATCTGGTGAGATCTAGTGGGATCTTACTGGACGGGAGGCAATGTTTTCTTCCCATAATACTCTTCACTTCAGGTGTGAGGTTTGTGACTGTGAGTGTGTTAATATCTTCTGGTCAGGGTTTGTGTGGTGTGCTTTCATCATTTGGGCGTGGAAAATAAATGAAACGTTTTTAATGAATGTTTGATGTATTCATTCTTGCAGGTAATCAGAATAACAATAACAATCAAAACCTTGTTTACCAAAGGATTTTGCAATTACTTCTGCAAACGACGCCAGTGATATGTCCTCTACTTACTCCGAAACTTTCCTCGGGTGGCGTCTGCTCCGGTCTTCATGGTTAACACATGCTTTTACGCAGATCCGGATGAGGTTGAGTCAGGGATGATGTAGGTATCGGGTGGAATCAGAGATGTCACAGATATGTCAGGTTGGATAAGGTGAGGTGCAATCAGGGATGATGTAGGTATCGGGTGTTGGGAGGAACCAGGGATGTAGGTAAAGTGTGTTGAGAAGATGGTGGTATCAGAGCTGAAATACAGAATAGAGTGCATTTACTTCTTGTGCTCTTTCCTCAGGCCGAACCTTAGACACCACGAATCACAAACTGTGTGTCATCCTGTCAGATGCTAGATTATGTTCCGGGGGAGACAAGTCCCCGTTCAAAATTTGAAAGATGAGCACACCTTTGAAAATAGTGTTGGCAACCCGTAGCCTGTCAGTAGATGCTGCTGTCGTTGATATGTTTTTGCATCACTCCACCACAGATTGTTGTTTACTCACCAGCCATCCTCTGGAGAGTGTCGCCTGGAGCTTGCTGCATGTATCAAGGTTCAAATCCTGAAGTCGACAAGGTGACCTGTTGCTCTGTCCTTGATCAAGGCACTTTAAGATGCCACCCTTAATGCTTAACCTAAACTCTAACCATAAACCTCAAGGTAACCCAAGCTTTTAACACAAGATACAGACATAAGAGATAGGTATAGTAGCCCCGAATAGCAGGGTTAATGGGCCTCACAAGAATATAATATAGACACTCACTCACACACTCACTCTATCCCTGTGCATGTTAACTACTCTTCCAGGTCAGGTGGAGGAGATGCCACTCCACAGCTAACCGCTAATGGGATGAGTCTGAAGAAAATAGTAATTACCTTCATCAAACAACTGTGTGTGTGTATATGTGTGTGTGTGTGTGTTTGTGAGCATGTGTGTGCGAGTGTGTTGGTGCTTATCATTAATAGATGAAAAAGTATGGAATAATTAAGTGAATTTCAGAATAGTCCAACTAAGATTCTGGAATGTGATGTAATGAATTTTTTTAACAGTTCTGAAGTAGATTCTGGAATGTGATGTAATGATTTTTTTCATGTTCTGAAGTAGATTCTGGAATGTGATGTAATGATTTTTTTAACGTTCTGAAGTAGATTCTGGAATGTGATGTAATGATTTTTTTCATGTTCTGAAGTAGATTCTGGAATGTGATGTCATTAATTTTTTAATATTCTGAAGTAGATTCTGGAACGTGAGGTGTTCTTCCCAGGGCTGGCTTTGTCTGTCCAAGCATAAGTACAGAAGATGAAGGAAAAGGTTGCTAGACCTTATGGCACTTGGATTATGATAATAAATGTGTTATGGTCTATTTATTCATGATATACAGTACATACATATTCAACAAGTAATCAGTGTTATATAATGTGGTTGTCTTAATTACTGTAGATCTTCAACTGCAAAAAATAATTGGTCTAAAGCAATGCAATATGTATGAAATTGAACTCAGAGGTTTGTTGAATGTCATTATTTTAGCGTTATCCACTGATTTTATTCAAACTAAGGCATGTGAAAGGTTTCAACATGTCAATGAATCAGTGTTTTTTCAAGATGATCATGTCAGAAGGAATAACATTTGCACTGTGTATACTATATAAAAATGGAAAAGAGTAAGCGCTGTTCAATTCCACAAACAATTTGGGAGTGTTAATTTAGGACCTCTCCATCCTGAGTATGTTGTGAGTTCAAACCTAATGCTTCCATTCTGCCTCACCAGCATTGCAGCAAAGTTACATGGAATAATCCAGTTCACTTTCTACAAGCTTATTTCCACAGATGAACTGTGAGGACGACTGTTGAGCTGAATGTTACGGATATTTCTGTTTAAGAGGAGGAACATGCCTAGCTGCTTTGAAGAAAGAGAGATTGAGATGGAGGGGGAGGAAATGAGAAATAGACAGAGGAAGGAAGAGGGGCAGAGGTGGGAGATGGAGGGTAAGAAAGACAGACAGAGGGAAAGAGATACAGACGATGGG
This sequence comes from Esox niger, assembly GCA_016801105.1. NCBI lineage: Eukaryota > Metazoa > Chordata > Actinopteri > Esociformes > Esocidae > Esox > Esox niger. Next base: position 7,355 of record JACXGJ010012661.1, read on the forward strand.
TGGCGGAGAGAGACAGAGTGGGCAGGAAGTGGAAAGAGATAAAGATAGAGGGAAAGCAAGAAGAGAGATTGAGGGAAAGGGAGAGAAGAAAAACCACCGCCAGGCAGCACTAAGCGATTGCAGAGCTCCAGCAGGGATCTGACCCACATAGCCCGCTGCTCGTTTAATCAGCCTGCTGGCATCTCAATACTCTCACATGGCCTCTTGCTTCCACTTCCTTTCATTTTCCAATCCCTCCACTCGTCACCTTTCCTTTCTGGTCCTTTCTCCTCCCTTTAACACGCACTTGTGTGGAAGAAAAAATCGTGATAGGCATTGGGGTTTGTATCTAGAGTATCTACTGACTTCATCAGGGTTTGCATTGAGAATGTCTGTTGACTTCATTGGCGTTTGTATCTAGAGTGTATTGACTATATTCAGGGTTTGGATATAGATTCTCTGTTGACTTTGTTGGAGACCAAGGAAAACAGGCAAGTAGAAGAGACCATCCCTCCATTCCAATCCTCTGTCTGAACTAAACTGTCATGTCTCTGCTGAAAATAGGACACTTGGTGCTTTTCAAAGAGAGTAAGGAGTCTGAATGCGTCATAGCACCGGCCTATCAGACGTGCCGAAGGAGCAGACATGCGGAAAGCGGACAAACTGAGAGTGTTGAAATGTCACACGTTCTGCTTCGGGCAATAAGCAAGGATAACAAGGCTGTAGCACGCTAACCTGGCCATAGTCAGCAGTGAGATGTTTAAGCACTGACAGTTGGTGGATAAGTCCCTTTGTTACATACCAGACATGTTGCAATATGGATGAACCACGAGACCACAGCGTTTCTGGTGATCTTTGGGATCACACACAATGTCCTGTCAGCTCCAGTCTATAAAGTGTGTTATAGAAATGACACCAGAATAACACCAGAACCGGTGTGTACTTTAATGCCCTTGACCCTATGGACCCTGGCCAAAGCAAGTTCTCTATGAAGTACACATGGGGTGTTGAGTTCCCGCACCAAACTCAGAAGACAAACCACATGAAAAATACCTGATAAATCTTAATCTGTAATTTATTTGTTGGCAAACAACTTTCACTGTTACAACAAATATTAGTTAATTGAGATCTTTTAACTTGAAACTCATACAAAAAGAATAAATAATCGTCCATAATAAATCGTCGTCTTCATCGTCGTCATCATCATCATCATCATCATCGTCATCATCATCATCATCATCATCATCATGGTCATAATAATTTAAAAACTATCAGTGCTGCTTTCATTTTTTTACTCTGGTTCTTTTGCCCCTTCTCCAAATCAGCTTTTGTTATTCCCATTTATGTCTACGAATGGCACCCTATTCTCTTTGTAGTGCATGCCGTTTGACAGAAAGTTGTGAACTATGAAGGGAAAAGGCTGCCATTTTGGGACGCAATCTCTATAGACACATAAACAGATAAATAAACCATCTCTCTCTAGCTCTCTGTGACGTCAAGGGGGAACGGTGAGAAACATGTGCTAGCTATACTTCAGTTGCTCAAGGAAAGATCCTCTGTTAAATAAGTAAACATTTTGGGACAGTGCTACTCTGGTGTAGCATTTTGATCATGGCCACATCGACTCTGGTGTCCCAGATACAGGACATCGAGGGCTGCAGAATTTCCCTTTTAAAGATGTCCCAGCAAACTGGGAATGTCCTAAGAACTTAGAGGAGAGCATAACTCGACCTCCTGGGGTTTTGGGGACGTCCTAACGATTTATTTCTGTTTGCAAAGATGGCTATGCATTTACCTTTTACAGAAAAGATCCCAAAACACTGTCCAAGGCTTATGTGTATAACTGGCTCAAATTGTTATCCTACATCTGTAGCTAAAGGTCCAACGGTTCTGTAGATAATCCATATAACAGTTCACACTTCCTGTTGCTACTGGATTCTATTCCGGTTGTTGACATCTGGCTCAAATTATAATCCTACCCTTTTGGGTTATTAATAAAAATGTTTGTGCCAACAAAAGCTACGGCGGGGGGGTTATTTCCGTCTGGGTCTGCCCAAGTGGGGGGTGGGCGGGACCTAAATCTCCATGACAGAAAGTATCATACAAGATCAATTCTTTGACATATCACAACCTACAGTATAGTTTCATGTAACTGACAGAGTCCCAATCGCATCGGTTCATTAATCTACACAGTGGTATAAAATATATAGGTATAATTGGTTTCTCAAAATATAAGTGATGGTGATGTTTCTAGATAGAAAAAGACCCATACTGGAGAGTGTGTGTGTGTGTTTCAATCCATAGTGATTTCCATACGTTGTAGGAAAGAAACAGTGAGACGATAGGTGGTTCCTGTAACAGGTGTGTTTAGCTAAACTGGTGCTACAGTATACCAGCCGAACAGAACAACACGTCTTTCCTAGTGAGCACAAAATGCTGAAAATCTATTTTCAATCAAATCAAGCTCATAGGTTTGTTAATTACAGCACCAAAGGTCAAAATAAAACCATAAACATGTAACGTATATAGTCAATCAACGCTTTGTAATCCATATTCTGTACAATACATAGAAATCCTTTGACTGCGCCAGCCGTATTCACCATTACAGTAAATAAAAACATTTTATACCCCCCACCATTTACGAGCCTTCATATGATCTGTCCACTTCGTACTTGGCTTACCTCTCAAACATCACATACTGTAAGTTTCGTCTGAGTTTTCCCATTTCAGGACCAGGAATGTGACTTTAAATGGGCAATCCTGTTCACAATGCTTCCGCCACCATTTAGCTGCAGTTCAGTTCATCCGACAAGAGGAAGTGTTCAGAGTCAAAATGGTTTCGAGTTCCCGAACTCCAGTGTGCGGAATAGAATTAATAGGGATTTCTGACAGTTCATTGAAGGAGGGCGGGGTTTGAAACAGTTCATTGAAGGAGGGCGGGGTTTGAAACAGTTCATTGAAGGAGGGCGGGGTTTATCATACATACTCTCTACCCGAGGGCTTGGCCACGCCTGTTCCTGAAGGGTTGCAGTCAACCCCTGTATGTTTTTTTGGACTGAACCAACCGGGAGTACCGTGTGTACTGGATCGCTGAACGAATCAGGGACCTTTGCTGTTCTGGTGTGGTTTCTAGGGAGAACAACATCTTGTATCACCCTCAGCGCTCCCGGAACGTGTTTGCCCAAATTCTACGTCTACTAAGTTCAGGTATTAGAAGGAAATGAACAAGACTGTTGATTGGCCAGTGCACAGAGGAATTACGTGTGTTTTAGGGAAACGAGTAACTGTCCGCAACGGCGCCCTATTCCCTATCTAGGGCACTGCCTTTGACCAGGTTATTCCCTGTTTTCTGTAGTACCATGGTCAAACGTAGTGCCCCACAGAGGCAACAGGAGGCCATTTCAGACTCCGTCTCGGTGAGTATTTTTCTGGTTCTGTAGAACCATTAGGACAGGAAGGGATACGTCACCTATCCCTGTAGAAGTCCAGGGGTGAATCCCAATTCCCTACACAGCACACTAGTCATACCAAGGATCCAGGAGTTGACAGGGTGGCGCTGTTTCGGACAGTGAAAAGAATAAGAGGAACTTGGCTCTGCTGGAGGTCAATGGGTTGGTGTCAGGTGAAATTACGGATCCTTCCCTGTGAGCAAAAGACGTCCTCATCAAAAATACTTTCAACGTCTTACGAATGTCTTTTCAACATCTTTTGCTCAGAGGTTTGCCTCTACCTCCCTCCCTCAGTGATGGTCCATAGTTTCATTCCTAAAGGATATTCACAAAAAGGTCATCGTTTTCCAACCACAGTTTCGTTTGTTCTGACTTGCCTGGAGTTCAGACCTGTCCAATGAATTCCTCTCTCATGTCCCATCTGACCAATGATAACGCAGCATAATCCATATTGTTCTCAACCACAGGGGAATAATCGGGAAGCGAGTCTGTTCAACCAGGCCATTAATTGGCCATTTCCAACAGTCAATCAATTGTCAACAGATAATTATTCTCAGGAGGCGGAACTAAGAAAGAAGGAGCAGACGGATTGAGTCATCTGAATGGCCTATAGGCTGGTGACTAAGTGGGAGGGGTCGACGGGCGTCAGGGGCTCCTCGGGTGATGAATCGGACTCCTCCTTGTTGCCAGGTACCATGTAGCCGTCACTGCCCCCCCGGCCCATCTGGTAGTACGACTGCAGCTGGTGCAGGTGATTCCGGGAGCCCAGGTTCGGCATGCTCTTGTAGTACACATCGTCTGCCTCGGCGCCCGGGACGCTCCCCGTGCTGTCCTTACTGGGCTCCATCTCCCCACCGTTGAGGATCTCGCCGTCCGGTAAACCGTTGATCTGCCCGTGGCTGCCGGGCACGTCCGGTAAATCCGTCAGCACTGGCATGGAGGTGTAGAGGGAGTCCCTGTGGTTGGGCGACTGTGGCGTCTCCTCCGTGTGCTCGTTGGTCAGGAGGGGGAAGAAGCTCTCGCTGGTCTCCTGGGGGATGCGCCGAGGTCTGGAGAAGCTGTGGAGGGGCGGAGGAGGAGCATGAGGTTGGGAGTTGGGGAGGCTATCCGGCGGGGGAAGGGGGCGTGGCGGTAGGAGGGGAGCATTGGACTCCTCCCTGATAATCTGCAATCCCAAATTCTCATCCAATGGGAAGCCACTGTTCGGGTTATCCAGCACCATATGATTGATGTTGTTGTCGTGGTTATTCATGTCGTAGTCATGGTTACTCCCGCCAATTCCACCACCGATTCCGATTCCATTATTGCTGCTTCCAACCACGTTCCCGGTGCCATTACCGACGTTGACCATTTTATTCATGAGGTTGTGGTTGCGTTCGGTGGTGGCGGAGCGCTCGTGGTTGTTCAGGTACGAGGGGATATAGTTGGAAGTCAACTCTTTGAGGATCTTCTTCTCCAACGTCGTCTCCTTGTGGTTGCCATAGGTACTGTAACCGCTGACACCTCCGCGTTCTAAGATCTGGACCCCGTCGTTGAGGTAGTCGCCGCTCGCCATGCTGTAATTATTGCCATGGTTACCGTTGAGAGGGAGTGTATCCATGACGCTGGAGTCTCGTGCGTTGTTCAGGATTCCTTCTATGGAAACAGTCAACCAAACCAATTATCAGCAACAACTAGATTTTTTATCTGTTAAGAGTTTCAATTGGATATGGACTGGTATTGTAAACAGCTATGTATTTGATGGTGTATTTTAGTGGAGTTCTATAATTGACCCTGATTGTGGTGTTTGATGAATAAAGAGTATTACTTGTTTCTCTGTAGGACGCTGGTGTTTGAGACAGCATGACGGAGAAAGGAACAGAAATTTAGTTTACACACACACTCACACACACACACACACACGAATGAGAATGATTCAGCATCAAATGGAGGTTAAGCTGTTAACAAGTAGACATGGTCTTTAATCTATGACAAAGGAATAATTTAACACGGTTCTTAATCAACTTTATCCACATTAAAAACAACTCAGCACACACACCCACACCAAACATATTACAATTGCATTGATCGTGCAGTAAAGAAATCAAAAACCATTCAGAAGAACATAATACAAAACACATAACACTTGAAACAAAACCATTCAGAAGAATCTAATACAAAACACATAACACTTAAAACAAAACCATTCAGAAGAATCTAATACAAAACACATAACACTTAAAACAAAACCATTCAGAAGAACATAATACAAACCACATAACACTTGAAACAAAAGCATTCAGAGCTCAAAAAACACATTGCACATGAAAAAATATTCAGGAAGCCGATCAAAAATAAAAACATTAAATTAGCCCCGAGATGAGAAAAAGGACAAGTGCATTGATAATGACAAGATATAAATAATTTGCTGTAAATAAACAACAGATATAAAATTAAAGTCACTGTGATTAAGGAGTTGACCAATGGGGCTCGACTAATCTGGAAGCCATTTTGACAAAGCGAATCATGAACACTAGTGGACAAATTACAATAAAGGACACATGCAGAGTTCCTACTGCGCCGTACAAACGCTAACTTTTAAGTCAAACGGGAAATGCACCTGCCCATCACATTCCAGGGCTTGACAGGAACGTGGCATTTCAACTACAGATGTAAATAATCGAATAAACAGCAGGAATTTAAGCAACATCCCTCTAAAATACGACACATTCAAACAACCAAATCACAGTTAATATGCACGGGAATGTTTCTACATGCATTGCATATATTGAATATATGCATATCGAAATGAAAATATTTCACACATAACTTTGTAGCCAGGGGATTATCGGAATGGGAAAGGGGTCGTTGGCAGGGGCAGTGGGGGGGTGTTTTCGGTGAAGGATGTTGGTCACACCTTGTGTGTTGTACATCCCTGCCACGCTGGGGTTGTTATAGACCGCTGAGGGGGAGTTGGTATCGCCCAGCAAGGTGCCATAGGGATGGTTAGGGTTACCATGGGGACGAAGGAGAGCATTAGTTAACAGATGATTAGCCATGGCTCCTGGTGAAGGCAGAGAGAGAGGGAGAGGGAGAGGGAGAGAGATGGGAGGCAGAGAAGGAGCAAAGGGAGGGAGAGGTCGGAGAAGGGAGGGAGAAGGAAGGGAGAAGGGAGGGAGAAGGAAGGAGGGGGACAGAAGGAAATGAGGGCACACAGGTTCCCAGAGATCCCAGAGCCACATAGATTGAGGGACAGACGTATAGATAGAAGGATTAAAGAAAGAAGGAGCAAGAGGGAGAAATGGGGAGAAAGTGAAAGGGAGAGCAACCGATAGAAGAACAGAAAGAAGAGCAGTGAAAGAGTGAGTGTGAAAGCATGAAAGAAAGAGGGAGAGAAGACAATCAAACAAGCAAGGAAATGTGTTTGGAAGTCATTCTTGCAGCAACAGCAGGCAAGCGGAGAGCAAGACAGACAGAGAGAGAGAGAAAGAGAGGAACAGGGAGAGAGGAACAGAGAGAGAGAAGAACAGGGAGGAGACCAATCGAGAGGGAGAACAAGAGAGACGGAGACCGATAGCGACATCAAAGAGGAAGAAAAGCATAGAGACCAATAGAGATATCAAATAGGGAAAATGAGATGGAGAGAGAGAGACATCAAAGAAGAACATGAATCCATAACACCCAAATGTCCAGTGGGGTGGGGGGGGGGCACAGGGGGGAATGGGTGTGTGGGAGCGCAGATCAGAAACTCTACACGCAGCCGGAGATGTGACCTGCACTGGATAAGACAGATCACGCACCCCAACGCTGTGCCCCAAATGATACCCCAGACCCTTCACCGTGGCCCCCAGGCCCTGCCCTACATAGGGGTTAGGACGGCGTTGGGGACGCGTGCCACGACGGAACGGATACGACACGTGCAGAAAGAGACACCCAGCCTTCCCTCTTCATGATCTAATGGGACACCAGAACGGACAGGACACCTCCCATTCTCTGTGTTTATTCAGTGGGACGTCACATCCAGTTGGACCACATCAACGAGACCGGCTGGTCGGGCGTGTCAGGCCTCTTTATCGCTACGCTGGACCGCCCCGTTCTCCTGGGCTGCACTTACCCGGGCGGGACCATTCAGACTTTTTAGATACTCGACTAATTGGTCGTTAGACCAATCAGATCAGCTCTGAGAAATATATGCCGTGAAAACATCTGATGTAGTCCGTCAAAAGACCAATTAAGACAAATTAGTTGCGGAGGAGATCCGAACGGGTCTGTCCGTGTAATGCTGTTGTTCCTGTGGCTGGTTAGACGCACGTTCAGAGATGGAACATGAAAAGTAATTGTGTGTCTCGTTAGCGGGTCGCGCTGCTTGTCATTGAACTGATACTACAGACGACCAAGCACAGACTAGGTAGTGTATTAATGGGTTGACGCAGTCTGAGCTCTGCGCGCCGACACCAAACTGTCATGGCGCTGCGCGCCGTACAGTTCTAATGGGGAACGACAGTGGGACCAGGCTCACCAGGCACTGAGAAGTCATTCGAAAGGCCAAAAGTGCAGGTCCAAATTAAAGATCTGTGCATTAAGACTTCTAAGGCCACTAATGACTCGACAAAACAAATAAAATGTCAAATTTGTTTCTATCCTTTAGAAATCGTTCTAGACAGACCGATATAAAATGTAACAACCCCTTTAAAACAGATGACTAGGCATATCTGTCCCATTTCCGGCTAGCTTATCTCTCCTAATATAACTGAGTCTTTGGCCCGGTCCACTTAGAAAGGGAGTGTAGGACATCTGTGGTAAGTGTGTCATCATTCAAAAGGCCGACTCGTGGCTGGCGCCTTATAAGGCTGCTCACTCAGATCATCGGAGAATTGATAAACTTACAATTTGTCGGACACATAGCCTGTCAAAAAGGCCAATCCTAAAAGTCTTTTTCTGCTAAGTGTGTGATAATTCACTGGTTTGACACGGTGTCTCTTCGTTAGCGACACTTCAGCCGCTCCTTACTGGGTCTACGAGGGACATAAACAGGGGCTGCTCAACGCCACACTTCTGGTTTCCATCCTCTTCTAATTGGCCACTCATTTAGACCGGGGACACCAGGTGACGGTAACTCACCAGCTGGCAGAAGAAACAAATGTCAGCCCATTTCGGACCCTATTTAAAGAGATGTGGACTAGAAGCACCACTGTCAAGATAACGTTTCCAGATTCAGACCCTCCCCCCTTCCAGGCACAACACATCTCACTGTAGCCAATGAAACACCCTGGTAAACTTGTCAACCAATCATCGGGCCGCCCCTTTGAGTTGAATCCGATGTGATTGTTCTGGGCTGCGACGGAACCGTGTGCTGTGGGAGTGACGTTCTGAGAGACAGCGGGACAGACGGACAGACAGACCCACTAGGGCAGAAAGGGCCAGGTGAGGCGGAGAACAGCGTGTCCACAGGTGAAGCGTGGCGGTCTTCTTCTATGGTGGCGCGGCAATTACCTCGGTTTAGTGTGGCCGAGCTGGTGACGTCTCCCGTGATGAAGGAGGACTCCTGTTTCCTCACCGTGTCATTCCACATCCTCCGGATACGACTCTGGTGGGGGAGACGTGGAGGGGGGAGGCGAGGGAGGGAGGGTGAGGAGGGGGGAGGGACGGAATAAGGGAAGAGTTGATGAGAAAATCCAAAAAGGGTTTGGGATGGGAGATGTGTAGAGATACAGAGAGCGAGAGAGGAAACGGGAAGGGAGTTGAGTTGGAGGCAGAGAAAGAGCGTTACTCGTTGAGCAGGATACCGAAGTCCCCAGTTCTTCCTCAAACACCTGCACAAGTCCATGGCGTGAAAACACATTTCTTCGAATTCAGAACTGAGCTCGCTTCAGCAGATATATTCACACAGTATTCAGGGCCAGTTGTGACGGAGCGCTGGAGCAGGTCTCACCTGTGAGTCAGCTGTGGAGTATCGGCCAGGGGTACAGGCCGGTAAGCTCACCTGGGAGCCTGTGGAGTATCGGCCAGGGACTCTGGACGTGGCGTGGCTCTTTCCAGACGAGGAGATGGACGTCTCCACACTCTTACCACTGCAACAGTGGCTACGCAGACACTTCCCATACTCCTTACGCACCTACACACACACGCGCGCACATACACAGACGCACACGCGCACAGACACACAGACACACAGACACACAGACACACAGACACACAGACACACAGACACACAGACACACAGACACACAGACACACAGACACACAGACACACAGACACACAGACACACAGACACACAGACACACAGACACAGGTGTTAAGATGAACAGACAACAGGTAAAAGAAAAAAACAACTTTAAAAAGCATGTACACAGATACATTTCCCATAAGCTGGTTACTATTTAAAGAACACACCCACTTTTAAACCTACACACACACATTTGAGGCCTTGCCGTGAACTCCTGTCTTCCACCCTAATACAGTCTACACCACCAAACTCCAGCCTAATACAGTCTACACCACCAACCTCCACCCGAATAGTCTACACCACCAACCTCCACCCGAATAGTCTACACCACCAACCTCCACCCTAATACAGTCAACACCACCAACCTCCACCCGAATAGTCTACACCACCAACCTTCACACACACATTTGAGGCCTTGCCGTGAACTCCTGTCTTCCACCCTAATACAGTCTACACCACCAAACTCCAGCCTAATACAGTCTACACCACCAACCTCCACCCGAATAGTCTACACCACCAACCTCCACC
>JACXGJ010012662.1:0-17514 GCA_016801105.1 Esox niger
TCCTTCTCTCTACCAACCTGCCTCTCTCCTTCTCTACCAACCTGCCTCTCTCCTTCTCTCTACCAACCTGCCTCTCTCCTTCTCTACCAACCTCCCTCTCTCCTTCTCTCTACCAACCTGCCTCTCTCCTCCCCCCATATTAATGCTCTGTTATGATCCCGTACTCTGTGATCCCATACTCTTTCCTTTCCCTCCTATCCACACCCGGTCTATGGCAGATTCTCAATGTAATATCCTTCATTCCTCGCGTGAAACCTCTCCTGCCTCCTCAAAGCTCTATTGGATGAGAAAGTCAGAGGTCCCGCCTTTGAGACCTTGTCCTCCAATTGATTTTGAGGAGGCAAGGAGAGAGGGCTCACAGAGTCAAAGGAAAGAAAATGAGATTATCTCTATGAATCAGGCGCAGGAAGACCAAAGACACATTAGTTTTATGGTTAGAGTTCTGTTTTGGTTAATAACTGTTTTGTCAATGTGAAAATGTTTTAAAAATATAAAATCAATATCGTTCACTTCCTAGTTTTTCTTGCTGTGTCATATCAACAAGTCGGGAAGGATTCGGGGCTAATAATAATGTTTTTGATTACCTGGCTAGAGTGTATGTATCATTTAACGAATTGCTTTCCAAACCTTTTGCCAAACCGTTAATTCACAGTGTGAGTGTTTCTAATTTTGTGGACATTTATTTATCAGGTCAGGAAAAAGTAAAATTATGAAATGTTACCTATGAAAAAAATTCCGAATACACAATCATAGTCTGAAATTATAATTGTATGCCTCCCAATCTGATTGCGCTATGGTGCTCATAGTCTAAAATATTATGCATCTAGTAGAATGTGTCTGCACAGCCAATAAATATGTATTCGACAATTTCACTCTTCTGCTATGCAAGGTTAATCTTGTAAAAAGTTTGAGCGAGAAAAAATGTTAACCACAACATTAAAATGATGTCAGCAGCTACGCTGTAGCCCCCTCACAGCCTCCCAAATGCACTGCAAAAGCAAGCGTCAAAAAGAGGGCGGTTCCGATATATTTGCGGTCGTCTATTGGTTTACATGCCTGCTTTTCACTCAAACGTGTTTTTCTATTGGCCATGCTCCTGCAGATTTATCATTCCATCTCGTGAAGCTGCTGTGTAATCGCAGCAACCTTCCTAATATAACCTTCCGCTAAAAGGCGTAGTGCTTATGAGCTCTTTTATTTTGAAGTGTGTACATTAACTGTTGACCACCGACATAACGTAAAGTGTTACTGCATACATTTAAGTAGTTATAAATCATCGTCTTTATTTTCCAAGGGGGAAAAGGTTATATTTCTATTTACGCGATCTCTGTACGCGTTTGAAATTGGACACCGCTGGTTTTGAGGCCCTCATTTCATGCGGAGGGATACGTTGCTTCTGACAATGTGGACGGAGGTGGTTAAGATGTCTACTAGAAGAATGAAATCATCTCAATTGTAACAACAAAAAGGAGGACGTGAGATTAATAAATAGATATTGTTTGGATGCAGACTAGTTACATTATACTAATGACTTAGGTAGTGTAACAACAAGGTTCTGGAGGAATAAGGAAGACCTCTACAGCGATCCAATGCGTTTCACGCGCTGAGGTTGAAATTCTCTTAAGTTTTATGTTTTTTTCCCCTGCGAGACTCAGCCTTTCTTTTTACTGTTGGATGCCAGACATTTGAAGATTAAAGGTAAAAAATACTTATGTTTCACACACTTTACTCGGAAACATTCTACGACTTCCTTAGGCTTAATGTAGGACAATTGTAGTACGTCTGACTTCTACAATTATCAAAAGTTTTGGGGATGAGTGGTAGGAGCGGGGGGATGTACGTTTTTGTCTGGGTTCTAGTAAGGTGGCGAGTTCAGTCCTCAAGTGTGTGATGGTCTCCGCACCAATCGTGTGGTGAGGGAAATGTATCCTTTGTTCACCATAAAGGTGTTGTAATGTTTTCTGAATTTGACTCAATTAGATGTTTGCCAATCCTGTTTTTCACCAAGAAACATATGTTTGATCAGTGGGAACGACGACAATAACACATTGAGTGTAGCTAAGCTGAAATAATGTTGAGACCATTAAACTTCTGTGCTTTCATTTGTCCAGCCTTCCATTTTAATGGTTAATATCAAATGTAAATCAATTAGCACAAACTTTAACTGCTACACAAAATAGCCATCCTTACATGAAAGTGGTTTAGCGGCTGGTCACAGGCTAGACTTCAATTTATTTTTATTGCACATTTGGCAGGAAATTCCTTATGCCCCCACCCCCCACCATCTCTATGAAAAATGCAAGTTTGAGTTGAGTTTAAGTTGTCATCTTTCAGAAGATGAAAACCAAATTAAGGTATTTCACAGTTATCCACAAAGGCCACATTCTTTGTTTTTCAGCGTTTTTGTGTCTTTCAGAAGCGTTATCTTTTTAAAAAGGTAGTTATTTTAAACTTTGTGCAGCGTGATATCCACTTTATTTCATTGTAAAAGAGAGGTTTTTAGAAGCTATTCATACGTATATCGCTGGTAAGTGTTTCTCTTGTAGGTTATATGTCCTAGATTTGGCCTTTTTTATTTCTGGATACGGGAGTAGAATGAGTTTACAACCTGGAATAAATATTTACATTGTTTCAGTCAGAGTAGCGACGCGGAACGATGGGAAATAATTTCATTGGAACAAAATCTGGTTAGACAGCAGATATGTTTTATATACATTTGTTCACCGTATCACACAGGGTGCTTCGTTTCCCGTGGGTTTTGTTACATTTTAGTGAGAAGCACCAGTTGAATATGATTTCTTTGAACTCCAACTACGTTTGGAAAAAGGCAACTATCCAAAGCTCTGAATGTACTTGTTGTTTTTTGGTTTGAATATGGTGGATGGTTTTGCGAAGTGAATTACAATGGATTTTGTATTGCTGTCAGCTCTTGGAAACATTTGACGACTGTAACATACCTGGAAAGTAGCCATGTAAAATCTGCAATTTTTTGGGAATAAAATGAAATTCATGTTGAAATATTTTGCTCCCTTAAGAGATACGTCCTATAGTTGTCGCTAAGGACGTTTTCCTTTCGTGTGTTCTATGCGACAATTTCATAGCCCTAATTTGATGCATTCGAATTTTTTTCTTACTGACAGTAGCAAAAGATGCAAATCTGCACAATACATTGTCTTATTTTCAAAGTGCCAGGGTCTTGTAACTATCAGTACATAACGGCTACATTTACTCATATTTTGGTGGTTTATGTTTATCAAGGTTTGTGTATCCTTGGCCTACCACCACCCTTATCTGGAAGTGTAACATGAAAACACTAGGCCTATTTAAACATTGGCTTAGTGTTATATTAGGGAATTTTAATCTTATTAATAAGATTAGGACATTAAGGACCTAACCCGCATTCATTTTCAATAGGCTTGACATTTGTATGGTAAAATGGGATCTACTTTTCTTCAGAGTCTTTAATATATTCAAGGTTGAAGATGCTTAAAGGTCAGGTCAAAGGATCTAGGTGTTATGTGTGTGGAAAAATTAGAAGGCTTTTGTTTGGCAATTGCCGTATTTTTGCATATCTGGTGGTCACTTACACATGGGAAGATTTTTTTGTTCACGTCACTAAGTTGTTGATTACAACATATTGCTTTGGTAATGTATTACAAAGGAGGTTGTAAAGTACACCACCTGTTGGCGCCCTATTGCTTCTTCTCAGTTGCACTGGCATGTATGTTGCATTTGAGCATCTGAGTTCTGCCTCTATGCCTCAGGCGAATGTTGGAATGCAAAACACAGGGTAAATCCAGTATTCATGCTTATTGAGTCATTTGACAAGGTTCTTCGGCTGAGATATGGTAATTTAGTAATGACATGTTTGTATACGTCCATTAGCTCTGACATTCCCCGTTATTATGTTGGGCTAACAATAGTCTTAATTATGTCTAATTGTAAACCTAACATAGTTTACTTTTGTGTAGAAATGGATGATGGGTGTGTGTGTGTGTAGTTTGTCCTAGGAGAATCATAAAGGAAGAGACCGCCCCAAGTGAATAGTTTTGGTTAAAGTTGTAGAAAGTATACATCAGGTTGGCATTTTACAACAAAATGTCACAAACACAATGCCCATTTTCACTGCCTGTTGTTTCACGATCAATGTCCCTTACGCTAAAATAGTCACGACTCTTCAGCCATATGTGAACTGACATTATTATAATCTTCATTATTGGCGTGGAGACAGTGTTGGCTGGGCAGATGTGATAGGATTGTATGACCTCTGGGTAATAATTGAAAAAGCGATGTTGAACTATTTCCCTGAGAACTCCTGTCAGCTTGTTAACTGTTGCATCCACGTTCATAGGGAGCAGTGGGTAAGAGTAGGGTTGAAGGCCTAAAAAGCAGCATGTTCAGTAATTTTCTAAAGTGACAGAACCCATAAATTCCTCCGTCATATCAGTTTAACCGCTGGCCTGATTTTATACAGTCACATTCAATGTGTTTGTATTCTCTCTAGTCTGGTTCTATTAAAAGTCAGTCTATTATATTTGCGAATCTCTCTCGTAGGGTTGTTAGAGACTGAGGGGCATGAACGAGCAGCAGCAGCAGAGAATGGCTGCAGTGGGAACAGACAAGGAACTCAACGACCTCCTGGATTTCAGTGCGGTAAGAGAGAGTGGGCTAGGGGTCTGGGATCAGGACATAGGGGCTGCTGGGCTGGGCAGGGAGGGTGTGAGAGAGAGAGGCTGGATGGGGAGGGACGGGCCTGTTACATTTCTAATAAGGACAAACAAAACTGTTAAACAGTTCTTCTTGTTTCCAGTTCATTAACAGATAATACTTTCTCCACCATTGCTCACCCCATGTCTTTTCATCCTCGAGCTCCTGCATGGCAGAAGTAGCTTCATTTCCCCCAGTAGTTGTTTTATTATAGTTTATTTCTTATTTTTTCCTCCACGCCACCTCAAAAAAATCAAGGCACAGTCACCAGAATGTACCATGGGTCCAAGTGTGTATTCATTTAGTTTTAAACCCTAACTGTGTTTGAACATGACAAAAGTCAGCAGTAAGGTTGCTGTTTGGCTTGGGCTGATCTGAATGCTGAGGATTTATTCAGGCCAGATGCCGTGATATTCTTGACTTTGGTTTTATCTTTGTGCTCAACCCTGCAATAGTTTGATGGCTGAACATTAACTTCCGGGAAGCTTTCCACAAAATGCTCCATACGCTTGAGTACCTCTTTTGGCACTAAAATATACGCAGCTGAAAAAAATAATTTTCTTCAATTCATTTTGTGTGGAATGAGCTTATCTATGTCATTTGTCTATCTTGAATAGCTGGATCTTTATAAATGGATAGATTAATGGGCAAATCGTTTTTTTTATCCACTTGCTGGCATCAGCCTGTGTTTTCATTCGTATTTGCTATATGATTTCTGTGTTGGGCTTTTGAGTTGATATTCATGTCAGTGTTTCACTCTGAATAAATCGAATAGCACCGCTATTGATTGTTATAATTACCATATACAGGGGAAATCTATGGTATACCCTTGTCTTAAGACTTGATGCCTGACAAACTGAAATGTCTCCACTAACCATAGCTTATTGATATGTCTGCCCAGCTATTGGATTTCCTCTACGTTATTGTAACCTTATGTATTACATTGGCAATTTCCATTGATTTCATTCCCTCGGCTCGTTAATGGACAACTAGTATGGCGCAGAAAATATCATGCCCTAAATCAGGACCTTGGTTTGCTGTGCATGTCGTGTGTAGTCTCTGAAATCAGAAATGCATCCATGTTCCTTGAAGCGGTGGCTAGGTATTGAGTGCAGAATCCTTAGAGAGAACAGCAAGTGTTATTCTCCTCTAGCATTGGCTGAGGGTATTCTGGTATAGCTGTCACTGGCCCAGATGCTGCAAGAGAAGCACACAGAAGCTCATGTGATGGCATGTTAAACAAGCACCTGTGACCAGGGAATATGCTAGATCTCCTAACATACGTGTCCAGCGTTCATATTACATCAGATTATCTAAATGTACTGCATGTTCAATTAATGCAAGGCCTATGTGAATATTCATGTCTGTATGATTGGATTTTCTCCCACCTTTTCTCTTAGATGTTTGCACCACCTGTGGCAAATGGGAAGAACCGGCCGACAACACTCGCTAGCAGTCAGTTTGGTGGATCAGGTAAGACTCTGATCTGAATGCACTATACTGTGATACACATGCTAATTCTTGAATGCCCTGCACAGCCATATAAGTGTATTGCATCAAGTTTGTCTTTTGATGAGGTCAGTAAGTATGGATGTTTTGCTGTTGCCAAATTGCCTGTTCACCTTATTTCGTAAGTTGGAAGTAATTAATCAGTTTTGTCATAGGTTTGGTTTTATTGCAGTAAGACTTTCTTCACCCATTCAGGCAGTTGTTGAATCAAAGATGCTGTATATATTTTGGATTAACCTCTAACATCCACTGTGGATACAATATTTCATCCCCTTTTAGTGCTGGTAGTAAGTTGGCAAGATCTGGTTACTTTGATCTGCTTTCAGCTCTGAAAACATGAGAGTCTGCTTGGTTCCTCCATGTGTGCATATTTCCCCTTTCTGACCCCCTCTCTTTTTATCTAACCAATATGATTCATGTGTGCTGAAGCTTCAGGCCACTGTTGGTTCCTTTTGAATGCTGTGTTGTTGGAAGACAACATTATGGAATTCAGCAGAATTGTATTGTAGAAACATGTATGTTCGTGAGGTGAACAATACACCTAGTTACCATTGTTGTTTACCACAGTTTGTCTGCTTTTGCCGAGGAAGCATCATTCTCATGTTTCTCACGGCCGTTTGACTTCTAAGCATTCTGATCAGGTCTGGAAGAGACATTTGTGAGCTCAATTTGATCAAATAAGCTTTAAACATTTTTCTATGACTGCCGAGTGCTTGCATTTTCCTCATCTCAGAACACCTGAAATTCTTGTGTGCTACTAGTTTTTCTGAATGTTATTAGTGAGACATTTTCCTTTCCTCCTCTGTCACCCTGCCAACCTGCAGTGTGAAATGGAGTCGCACTCCGCGCGGCCCCCAGAGTGAGAACTCAGCCGCAGACGAACAAAGGCAGAAAAGGGCTTATGGACTTGAAACGACTCCCCCACCCTGAAGTGTAAAACACTCCTCCCCCAACTCAGCACAGGGCTCTTCCCCCCACTGGTTCACAGGAAATGGCTTGAGCCTGAGACAATGCCCCTCACCCCCAGCTCTGGGGCACTTAACTGGCCCAGCATGAAGCGCTGGCCAGAGAGGGAGCCCTCTGAATGGGGATCAGCGGCAGGAATCTGTGTTTGTTTCTATTACAGCAGGCAATTACTTAGCAGTGAGAAGTTAATTCCTGCCCCAGTCCTAAGTGTGCCACTTGGTCATTGACACCATTCGAATGTGATACTTCAGGCTATCACATTCACTTTCAGAGAACTCCAGGTAGTTCCTAGTGCTTGAGTGCCACAGTGCAAATCTCCAGGGATGCCAATCTCTAACGATTCTGTATGATGACGTGACTCGACTCTGTCAATCTTGTATGGGAAATCAGGCCTTCAGTACGATAGCATTCAGTCATGTTTTTCTTCTCTTTTCCAAGGATACAACCTTTTTAAAAAATGTTTTCAATGTATATAGCGTCAGTGCGGGACTTCAATGAGATGTCTAACGTTTTTCCATCAGTTATCTCCTGAAGATTATGCAGTAGGCAATGTATTGGATTAATGTAAACTAAATCCATGATTTTTCCAAACTCTGACTTCACTCGAGTCCTCCATTATGATGATCACATGACCAAGACAAAGAGCATCCTGTTTGTTCTCTTGACAACTTGGCTCAACTTCCTGTTTGCTTGGTCCAACTGTAGCCTGTGACATCATAGCTTGTGTACTATTAGTAGATGACCCAGCGCGGGAAAGGCAGAAGCGGCGTTGTGGCCTAGCAGCCCGCCTCTATTCACCAACACAAAAGTACTCAGAGGGGTGCTAATTGCATTAGGCGTCCTCCTCCCCTCCTCGTCAGAGTCCAGAGCGTGTGGAGTGGACCTGGGGCTGTGGGAGCAGTCACACCCAAAGGGCTCCACCAGGCGTCCCCTCACTCACCTCTGCAGCTGCTGGCCCCGTCAACCCACCCACCCACCCACCCAGGGCAGGCCACATTTCCCTCCAAACACAACAAACCCTCTCTTGCTCACACACATGTCCACATGCCCCACCCCACACACACGCACTCACACATTCTCCGACACAAATACTATTTCAGATGATTGTCAGAGGATATTTGTCACTTATGAACAGCTAACTTCCATTTAACATTGGCTTCACTGCTGGCACTAGAAACATGGCTGATCTAATGGGCCTATGTCTTGTTGTTTTAAGACATACACAAGAAACCATACTGGCTGCTTCTCTGAGGCATATTAGATTTTGCCCATTGAGGAGGTTTTGTGCCTCCTAAATATGATTATTTCTTTAGCGGCTGGCTGCTGCTGTACAGTATTAGTATTGCCCTCATGTCCTTCACTAGATTCTCATCTACTTAATCAGGTTACAAGTTGGTGCACAAAGTTTGAACAAGTAGAAAGTGTGAGAAGAGAATGCAATCACACTTAATGTCATTAAACATCTATCATAGTCTGAAATGCTTCTACACAGCAGTGTTCCATAATATTGGACCGCTGGCTTTCATACTTTTAGATTTCTTAGCACCGCTCTGGCTGTCAACACATTCAAATGAATCGAGGACATGTAACCAAGTTAGTTGGGAAATGCGGGGAGGTGCGCCTTCTGGCTTAGGGTCCCCGGCGGAATGTGATGTCAGTACCATTTAGCTATCTCATGATGGGACGCCAGACTATCGTTCGTCTGCACTGATGTTTGGCTAAACACAAATAATAAAATGCAAAGTAATTCAGAATGATGAATGTGGACCAGCAGTCTTTCCTCTGGAAAACGTATTTACCACAGGCTTGGGGTAGTAGTGAATTAGTCTATGCCCTAATTTTGCCAAGCATCTTCCCTGTCTGACATATTGGTCTTAAAATAAGGCCAACCTAAGCTATTCTGTGTCCAGGGGAAACATATTGTTCTGTTCTTGAGCAAGGCAGTTTGCCCTAAATGTGTCCTGGGTGTGCCTGTCATGGTATCTTCCATCATTTTGGGGTGGTTTTGGTGGACATTGCATGCAAAATGTTAAAAATCCTTTTGCTAAGCCATGATCTGACTATAAATGTTGAGGAAAGTATATAATATCTTGTTCAATTTGTTTTCAAAATAAATATTTAATTGTATAGCTGCCAAAGGAATTAATTTGATCATATTCGCAACCTATGATAGATGTTGCAACTTCAGTTCTCTATCTTACATTTTAAGCACGCCACCCCCTGTCCAAGGAAGAACTGCCATGAAGCTTTTACCAACTGCGATACGCATTTCCGGCTAATTAATAACATTTTGGAATGTTTGCGAGTTCCATATCACAGTGGATATACAGCTGTGCTTAAAATGTGAAAAAATAATACTTTGTCAATGTTGTTAGTTATGTCTGACATTCCATAAGCCTTATTCATTTATGTGGCCATAGCTCCACTAAACTACTTTCATGCTCAGATTCAGCGGTGAAGCAGACACACTCCCTACTGAATACAAGTGTCGATATGGTGTAATGCTAACAAGTCAGGTCATTTTTCATAAAGTCAAAAACACCACAATGTTTTTTTTTTAATTAATTGAACTTTACTTGGCTTGAGTTTGGAAGCTCACAACCATATGGTGAAGTGAGCAACTATTTGTGCAGTATTTTAAATGTTTTTATGTTCAAACGTGGTATTAAGCCAATACTAATGTTTCCTAACCTTAGGATGTCTATATAACTAACAGGGAACTAAGTGAAACGATGAGGCCACTATGCTTTCTTTATGACGTTCGCGTGAGCAGCATCTGGATAAAAATATTAAGTTCTGTTTTGCAACCCCACAATTTTTGTTTTGTCCTCCTGAAGACTCCAGCTGTTCTCACATAGGCAGCTTTAACTAAAATACCCATATAACCTTCAGAAAATGGTATATTGACAGATTATCCATTTACAGAGCAAAGTGGATTCATGTGTATAACAAATAGCTGTAGTGTTAATCATTTTGCCTTGACGGAACACCGCAGTGAAATTCTGAGGCGACTCTTGTACGTTCAGTACAGTGTGTAGTCTGTCCTTTACTGCTGTCCTGTCCTCCCCACTTAGCACCCACATCTTTCTCTCCCGCTTCCAGTTGTCCTTCAGCCCTTCTCTCCTTCTCTTCATTGTGTCAGGATGCTCCTTCTCAAGTGTTTGGCTCTCACGTCTCAACATGGCAGGCTGAGTGTCACCTCAGCAGCTCCCCACCTTGTTTAATTGCCTCCAAGTTAATTACTCTGCAAAGTGTGAAATAATGTTGTCAGAGTTTTCCTGCGTAAGCTGATGCTCTCTCTGTCTCCTACAGTATCAACTTGCCAAATGGGTGGCCTTTTTTAAGTTTAAGGTGTGGGCACCAAAAACTATTGATTGGCTGCTGGACCAAAGCAGTTGTAGATACCGGAGCATGGATTCATCTTTACGAAGCCTCGTTTAATAGACCTGACGTTCCTCTTATGTGGATTTGATCGTGTCTCAGTTTTGAATGAACGAACCCTGCCAGCACTTATTTGGAAGTTGCGTGGATGCGAAGCCTGGCGTTTTTACATGTCCCTCAGCTCTTTGAGACTTTATGCGAGTGTGTAGCACTGTGGCCTTTCAGCCTGCTGACAGTGAGTGAGTAAGGCTGATCTTTGGGGGTCCCCTTTCTTTCTGTGCTCCCCTGCTTCTCGGTGCCGTTGCCATCAGCTCCATAGATCACGGCTGTCATGGCGTGTGTAGGTGCTTGCACCGCTCTGTTAGCCTCATCAGTCATTCTCACTCGTCAGCCGCTCATCTTGCCCAGACCCCCTCTGCCACCCTCCCTCCCCCCGCGCTACCGCACACATTTTTTTAATTAGGCAAAAATCAAAGCAGCAATATGAATATTCATAAGGAAACCACATTAATATGCACAATTATGCAAATAAGTATGCAATTAAGCCCTGTGTCTCCAGAGACGCTTGGTAGCATTAACGGATAAGACGGGGAGACTGGGATGAAGGGGGTATTTGGAATTTCTGCTCTGCCAATCTTTAAAATGCTTGTTTTTTCTTCTCAGCCACACAGCCGCCACTCTTGAAATAATTAAACATTCATACACTATGTGCTCTGAATATGTATGCTATTTATTTGTTTTATGACTTAGCATAAAATGGCGTCTGCAAAAACTGCTTTGGAACAAATGGCGGTGAGATGCTGGACATTAGCACATTCTGTTATGGTTTGGTTTAGGCGGCTATGTAAGGGTCATTGGCCAGTATAGTCGGCTAATAGGGCGCTTTTTGAGACTGTCACCGTCACTGCTTTTTGAACTGCACATGTATGCAGTGGTTCCTAATTTGTTGTCCCACTTGAATTGCATTTAAACCAATAAAGAACTGAAATCATTGCACAAGGTGATGGGGTGCTAGAATAAGGCTAGCATTAAGGCTGCAGATATGTTTGGGCTATAGGCCCCTTAAACCAAACTTCCTCTGTTGGTTGACTGTGTCCTCCTGCCACTCTGTCCTTGCTATCTCCCAAGTGTAAAATCTGCATGAACATGACGACAACTTGACTGTAAAATGTGCCTCGATTTAGAAGTTTCTGCTGGTCGTTTTCTGCTCGATAATCCACCCAATCTGTGTGTTTTTTGCTGGCTGTTTAGCTGTAAGTCTAAGCCCTGCATGTTTCTCCCTTCTCTTCCAGCTTTGGATGATCGCAGTGGCCCTGGATCTTGGGGCTCTGGAGAACAGAACAGCCCCTCCTTCAACCAGGGACGGGTAAGAGCCACCAGAGGCCACACACACCAGCACCAGCCCAGTGCGTTGGCAAACTGTGCATTCCGACCGGTAGTTTTTACTTTGTACCTAATAGCTTGGCTCGGAGTCATGTGTTGGCAGGCTCTGTGCTAGTCTTTACCTCTGTGGAAGCCCAGCAGTAATTGCGGCTTCACATCCACAGTAACTGTCTTGGCTCGTCTCAGTGTAAATATAAGGAACGGGGATATAGGGGTGAGGTTTGGTTTCCGCAGACTGTGATTACTGATTACCACCACTTAATGAATACGATTTTGCTAGAGACTGGATTATGTAGTAATTTCCTTGGCTCATAGTCGTTTCCAGACAGGGATGAACTAGTGACTGGCCTTGAAAGAACTTTTCACTTATCAGTGAACACTGCTGACTTGTCAGACCCTACATCCCTACCCAGGCTCCTCTATCGGCGCCCCTTGGAGTAATGGCCATCCTACCGCTACAGTAGGGCTGCTCCAAATCTGGCCAGTCCAAACTCTTCTGTCCTTTCACTCCAATAATGGAACCAGAATCCCCTTGAGGCTCAGACTAAGTCTGTCCTGTCCATTTCAGGAAACATCTGAATCCCCTCTGTCTTGCGTTGTCATCTCACCAGCACTGATTAAATGTATAGCTTCATAGAGCAGGATGTACTTAGTCCTAGTGAGTTGCATGGTCTACTTAGCAGTTCTACAATATACTCAGTGACTCTATGTTGCTCTGGATTAGACGGTGCCTGTTAAATAACTAAAATAAAATGCTTTTCTTTCCCCCTAGGGCTATGGAGAAGGCTCCCACTACAATGAGCATGAGGGCCTGTCATCCCCCTTCCTCAGCTCAGGAATTGGAGGTATGCAATGCTCAGAGATGCTGCTGTCTTGTGTGTGTGTGTGTGTGTGTGTGTGTTTTCTGGATAAAAAAATGGTTTACAGGGGTAGGTGGGATTGGTGGCTTCCATTGGAGTGTTTGAATAAAGTTATGGGCCTTATCTTTCCCAGGGCTTAATCTTGGTGCTGAGGAAAATATTGAGATTAATTGGCAGCATTTCTGCACATTTTCCTATGAAATTCTGGGTTGTTTTTTTCCCAAGTTTCTGCAAATCCTCAATCAGAATTATAATTATTGAATTACAACAGTTAAAAACTGATTTAATTAGGTGGCCTTTAATTACTTTTTTTTTTTCAGAAAAAAACCTGTTTAGGTTGTAAATAGCGGGTGTTGCTGTTGGTCACATTTAACCATGAATTTCTAATCTGAGTGACAGTGTCAGGAACTGAATGTATCTTGTCGTGTTGGATGTTAAGAGCACTGGAGCAAGCCTAATCCTTTGGGTTTTGTCTGCCCTTCAGCTTCAGTGCAGCTGAGTGCTCTGAAAGGGAGAGGCCATGATTATAAATAACTTTGTATTTTAAACAGCAAATACTAATTGGTACCCTTTGTTTAATTTAAAAGATACACCCCAAATAACCAATGTGGAACTTCCATGAGGGACCTGCTAATTGTCAATTTCTTGCAGGTAAAAGTGAGAGGGTTCCATACACTTCCTTTGGAAGCCAGGTAAGCGTTCTGCTGAACCCTTTGTTAGAACCTGTTCTGCTGATAGTTTATGTCCCCCATGTCATCCATTCTAACTTAATGTAAGCCCACTTGTGTTGTCAGGTTTCAGTAAAATGATGACCCTGTTTTCTCACCTTTGCGTTAATCAGAAACACGGTAGATTTGTGTTTGGGATTTCCCAGAACTGGGCCTTTGTGTGTTTGAGTTCTTCATGTGTTGTTTGTTAACCCTGTGCTCTGTTGCTGTGCCAGCCTGGTTTCCTACCCAGTGAAATAGCCATGCCCGGTCCAGATGCCATGTCCCCCTCTGGGCTCAAGTCTGGCTCTCAGTTCTATCCTGGGTCGTACCCCAACAACCCCAGGAGGAGGCCTCCTGATGGTCAGCTAGGTGAGAGGTTTCTAAAATAGCAGTTGTTTTTTGGAGATGAATTTTTCAGGCCATAGCCTTTCTGGGGAATTATAGAACAGGCTGGTAACTTTAAACAAATGTTTATGTCTGAATGAAAATATCCACCACAAATTATCCCTCTTTGGTACATTTTGGCATGGTACATAGTTTCAGGTATATTATCAGCAATAAGCATGAACCCAAGTGATGCAGCATAGTGGCTATAAATGAAAAGGCTAAAGCCTGGAGTTGCCATAACTGTGGTAGACCGATCCCAAATGTGATCTTTAAAATGATTATTAACATTTGTCACAGAAATGTGTCAACGCTGCTAAACGCAGTGAATATAATGTATGCCAACTTGTTGTAACTTGGGCAAGTGTCCCATCAGGTAACACTTTACCGTGCTCGCAAATATTTTGCCCCTACACGTTCTCTGGTTACCACTACTGTTACTCAATGGAAATGTCTCTATATATTAATTCCAAAATTGAGGTAGGGTGGGGTTTTGCCCAAAGTTATCTGAAATTGCAGCTCCTAAAAGGGGTAAATGTAGAATTTATTTCTACATATGGAAACTAGGTGAATTGCTGTTTACTTTCCAAATAAATTCATATCATACCATGTTTTAGCAATTTCCTAGCATACGGTTTTTCAAATTCATAATTCTTTAGAAACATTTTCCAAAATTCTTAAAATATCCTACATTTTGCAAATTCTAATGAATCCTGTCATATTGTAAGATATACTAACTAATGGTGTGTCCAGATGTGTGCTGTCTTTTGCCTACCCAGATCATATTGCAAGATGATTACTAACAAGAGAAACGTATTAGCGTTAGTGCACAAAGGCAGAGAACTATAATCCTTGATATTTAAAAAATATAAAAGGGCGATTTAGTTGGCTCAGTTATTCCCAACCCCATGCAGTGCATCGTTTGCCATTTGAACAGAAAATGAGTGACAGGGTAAATGGTGCCTTCTGTTGAGCAATAGGAATTCTGAATTTTAGGCTGCGCTTTTGTGAATAAATGTTGTGAGACAGTCATTCCACTATTACTGCAGGTATTACCCGAAAAAAACATGATATGAAACTACAATGATATTTCTTACCTATGTTTCTTACGTAGAGGTTTATTCAGTGGTGCCATCATATCAGTGAATAAACCTCTGGGGTTGCAACTGTGCTGCAGTTCATGCATGTTTAGGACTAAAGTGTTTGGACAGAAAGCTGAGGTTCCTATTTTTCTAAAGTCTATTAAAATCTGCCTTGTCCCTTGTTTTCATTAAGAACTGTTGTGCATTGACTGCCTCAAAACAGGTTTCCCTATCCCTATGGCAATGTCAATGCACCTCAAGTAATATTGTCTTGGATAGACTGTACAACAGGCCGATATAGTTAATAGAAAAGTGATGGGGCTGTCTGGTATTTCAATTCTGTAGACGGTTGCAATGTCTTCACAGTGCGTCTCAGCAGGCTTCATTTTGTCAGTTGCCACAGCTCCACCGTTTAATGACTACATTGATTAGTACAGCCAATATGGTCAAATCATATAGGCCTATTTTCTTAAGCTATATACAGTCCAACTTTATGAAGCAAGATATTTAATTCACTACCGTTTCTGTGCAGACACCCAACCGAAGAAGATCCGGAAACCCCCTGGCCTGCCATCATCGGTGAGTGTTTTCTCTTTCTTTCTAGGTAAGGGTTTATTCTGCTCCCCGAAACAGGCAGTCAGGGAGCTGACCACACTTTACCAGTCTGTCTGCTCCAGCTCCTCTGACTGACTGACTGGGGCCAAGCGCCTCTGTTAACTCCAACAATCTGACAGCCCAGGCCAGTGAGTGTCTCCTAATAAACAGCCCTGCTCTGCAACCTGCTGCTCTATCTGCTGAGATGATCAGGAGGCGGTTTTGGGAATGGATTCTTGTGGAGGCCCGCTGAGTGGATTGTTTTTGCATTGTTAGATGGTCCAGGTTTATCTAGTGTCTGTGGTGTCTGCTGCCTTATTGGCTATTAGTAGGAGGGTGGAAAGGCCTTCTCTTAATGACCGTTTGAAATAAATGTTGCCACACAAGTCATGTTGCCAGTTATGACACAGCAGCAAAAACGGTCATGTTGGAACGTCTATGGCAGGTGTTTTTGACTGCACCGCATAGGTAATGTTCAACACTGTCTGGGTTTGAGGCCCTTCTCTCAGCCGCTCCCACAGTTTGAGTTTGGTGGTATGGTTTCAGTGTAAACTAACGTGAAGCCCTGGCCACCCCCTCCACCTCTTGTCTGCCTACGCTTCACCACATGATTGAGTAGGGGGCCTCCCCCTGTGAGTGACCCAGTTGTGAGGCGCACTGCTCATGAGTCCTCTTAGCCTGTGTCTGAGCCCCGATTAATGACCGCTGATGATCCTGTGTCCCTCCCCCTCTCCCTTACCGCCTCCTCTGTTCTGGCCCTGTCGTCCCCTCAGCTGTGTCGTCCCCTCAGCTGTGTCGTCCCCTCAGCTGTTTTTTTACGTAGTAAGGCAAAGCTTGCCAACCCACCAACCAGACCCCTCCACTGATCCTGTAATACCTGTACACAAGGGCCCTGACCCCCAGGACAGTCCCTTACAACAGACCGCCATAGGCCATTTCCCAGTCTTAATGTCAGCTGCCTATCTAAGAGCAGGTCACAACTTCTTTTGGCTTGGGGGCCACATCAGGATTTTGAAATTTAATGGTGGGCCACATTTTGTTTTGTAATTTGGAGGCCAGAAAAAGACAAAACATTTATACAGCAGGTCCATTATGTCTAAATAATTTGTTCAGATTCAAGTATATAAGAATGGGCTGGTGAGTTATGTTTTACTTCGTCTCAGAAGTATTTTATTACCTACCGCGGGCCGGATGGATTTCCCTCCCCTGATCTAAACCAATGCTGGCTGTATTATTAATGTGTTGAGTTGATATTAATCTGTTTTCTACTCTTCTATTTTGTCATTACATCACTTGTTTTGCCACTAACTACTGGGCCTCACACGGCCATAACCTGAATGACATTAAACCTCCATTAGTGAGGATTTTCACCAGAAATCCTCTTTCTTCTTAAGAACACAATTATCCACCCTGAATCATTGTTTTGTTCCCTTACATCTATGTAGAGCAGAGGATTGGCTTGACAGTATTTCTCCTAAAAGACAAACCTAAAGCCCATTGCTAAATGAAGCCATCTCTGACTTGTTCTCTGGATTGAACTGTGATGGTAGTAAATCTCCAGTTTCCACACATTGACTCCCCTGGCCATATCATGCTTTGTTTTAATTTATCTACATTTCCTTATTCTGTCCCCTACCCAGGTTTTATCTCAGCATATTCCATAAATCAGCACCTTAATCCACCCCCTGCCCCCACCCTCTCATTGCAACTTCCTTCCCACCCTCTCTAGCTCTCCCTCCCTCCCTCCTGCTCTGGCGCTAAACATCACTAGCCCTAATAACCACTGGTCCTGACACCCATCAATATCCGGCAACCACCATTATGCACACATGTATTCCATCAATCCCCAGATCATGTGCCCTCTAATAAAATAGGCAGTATTGTTTTATAGATCGTTTTTGTTGTATAGTGTTTATTTCCTCGACCACAGACATTGAG
>JACXGJ010012663.1:0-17516 GCA_016801105.1 Esox niger
ACACACACAGACACACACAGACACACACAGACACAGGAATGCATTGGGGCATACACAGACAGACTGGTTGGGTAGGAGGAGCCTGGGGAAGCAGGGTGTGTGAGGACACTAACACAGTGAACCGGGCTCTTCTCTACACATCCACTACATCAGCTCCACACTAAAGCCTTTCACATCACCCCTCGGCTGTATCCATCTACATTGAAAAATGTTTTGACAGCCCTAATTTAGGTCTGAACCAAACCTTCCGTAACGATTTACTCACTGCTGGAAGAACTAGGAACAAACTTTCTGGCCCTAGACGCCAAGCTTAGACAAAGATGCTTAATTCTGACCCGTTTATCTTATACGCCCTAACACAGGCATAAACCACCCTAGACTTACACATCCACAGCTTGACCACGGGAAGGTACTGTTGGAGATACTGTTGTAGGCTTTACACTAGCTCACTTGTCCCAAACCGGTTGAGTCAGGCCACTCTCCAGTTACAGAACCATCCTGTTAAACATTTGAGTCATTCATCAGACACTCATATCCAGAGCTACTTACAGCAGTGAGTTCATACATTACCATACCTCTCCCCAGTGGGAGCGAAACCTACGCTGGCATTGGAAGCTCCATGCTGTACCAACTGAGCAACACGGGGTTGTGGGTTCTTTCATTATTAATGCATTATTCAATAGCGCTCTGCTTAAAATAGAAATCAATACAAATGTTTGTATTATTAAAAGTGCACTTTGCAGATCAACCTCAGCCTCTATTAAAGTCCTAATGAAGAGGCCTTAAAACGCCTCATTAGGAAAATTCAGCGGCGCGTTTCACTTCAAGTATACGCCTTATACCGCACATCAAGCGCTCATCGGCAGACAGTCAGATTGAGAGCCGAACAAACACAATCGGGGCATGTTTGTGGCGAGGAACATTGATAGAAAATGTCCCCGAAACGATCCAATGAAGTCAACCATGCAGACATGTTCAGCTGAAACCAAAACCAAGTTCCTATTCTGGAACAAGCCCCATTCAATCCCTCCAGCCGCAAGGTATTTATTCGGGTCAGGACCTGCGTCTCTACTTGACTTGATTGGCAGACCTTTAGAAATCGTGAAAAACGGGCCCTCATTACAACATTGACCCTGGATTTCCTCTGGCTCAGCCGTTGACGTGGCGTATTGACAGAACTATTACAGGTCGGGAAATGATTAACAGGACTGACGAGCGCCACCACGAACCAGTGCCTCTCCAGCCAGGCGATCCATACCACGACACGGTCGTCGTCTGCGCCAGCACACCACGCCACCTGATCAGGAGCTCTGGAGGGCAGCTGCAACCCACAGTCCATATGACATCAGAACAGGGACACCCCCGACCTGGGGTGCGCCTCAGAACTGACTATCCGTACAATGTTTACCGCAGCCTGATGAATTCTCTAGCAACAGAGGATAACACAGTATAACACGAATCGATGAAATGTCAACAAGCTTTGGCAATAGACAGTTCTTATTGTTCACCAGACCGACCATCCGGCAGACACGGACAGCCTCTGTGGTGACGGCCGGGCCTGCAGGTTCGCTCCGGTGCTCTGAGCGAGTTACAGGAACCCTGATGAATGGTCAGAAAGGCATCATCTGATTGACGTAGGCATACGGCGCGCTCATCAGTGCCTAGCTGTATGTAACGACAGCAAGAATGTCATGGAACTGTTGTCGCGGGCGATTTTGGAAAAAACCTGCAGTGGGGGAGAACCATGTAAATTGATTGACTGGTTGGCACAAGGAGGGTGTGAATATTAAACGTGAGGGCGTGCGCGTGCGCGCGAGTGATGAAGCAGAATGTGTGTTCCTCACAATACAAAATGCTGTTTTAATAAAACCATTGATCAAAACTGCGCAGCCATAAAATCCCACCTTCTCGCTTGTCATAAATGCAAATGTTCATTTTTCAAGCATCTGGGCGGGGCTTCAGGGAGTGATGTGGGGGTCGACAATAACAGATCCCAGAACAAAGACAGCGCTCCCACTCAGTTGAAAGGTGACTGATGGAGGACTGTCAACGGGACACTAATCAACGCCCAGAGATTCCTAACATTCGGCTGATCTGACACTAATCACAAATCCCATTGAAAGTTCACCCAGGGGCAACAGCAAAATGGCGATCCGATACATGGAGACCTGGGGATCCCAGGTCCACACGGACCCCTTTCCCACACCACGTCCCCAAGGCTAGCGGTGGGTGGAGATGGAGCATTAAACCCCCGTGACAGCCGGTTGTGGGGTTAAGTGAGAGCGCTGTGTGGTGGATGATTTAGGCGGGTGTGTTTGTATGCAGGTCACACGCTCCATAGGTCCTCACTGCCCACATATTTAGATGCAGTGCATGACTGCCCCGGGCCAACACCGCCATAAAACACAGCAGCAAGAGTCACACGGACTTAGGCCACGCAGAGACGCACGCACACCTTGGAAACAGGCGGAGACAGGAAGTGGGCAATGACAGGACGCAGCAGTAGCACTCCACAACAAAGGCTAGACGGTACCACCAAGGTCACAAGGCTGAATCCAATCACGCCCAGGCAGAACCGCAACCCCAACGCCGTAACCGCAATGCGAACGAACACACACACACACACACACACACACACACACACACACGAGCAGAGACTTCCTCAAATTAAGCACCCATTTTTGACACTTCTCTACGGCCGAACCAAAGCCTCAAGGACGAAACAGAGGAGGAGAACACAGAGTTGATGGGGGTTACTTAGCTAATTAATTATGCATTAAAACGGCACAGGTGGTGTGAAGCGGCGGCAAGTATTGGGGGAGGGGGCAGCGGGGTGAGAAAGGGAGCCATCAGCTGGGAATTTAAGGAGACAGAAAGAGAGACTGTCCTCGGCCTCTCGTATCACAGCCAACAGATGTTCCTACTCAGAGGACAGCGGGCGAGACGGTGGCAGGCTTCTCAACCCCAGGCCTTTCATCTTCATCTTTCTATCTACTCATTTTCCTTGGAGCTGCACCAGGCCAGATAATGACCCCTGAGCTCTGTCTGGTCTCAACCTTTTTAACTCATCCAGCCTCCAATTCACTTGCTCTGGGTCTCCCTATCAATGGACCCAGTAAGTATGACTAATATCAGTCTGACTTTCAGGATCTACCTGGGAGCACTTCGGGTTAACCGCCATATGGTTCAGCGCGTTTGCTCTGGGATTTGACCAAGCGACCGTTCTGTCCCTGTTCAGATGCTCTGACCACAGGCATTGTGCGTCTCACCAACACCCCGGTTCTGCATGTCACGCACGCATACAGACACACCTCCGTTCTGCATCACGCGCACACGCAGACACACACACAGTTATGGAACAGGACATTTTCTGTAAGAGTGGTCTCCATTAACAGTCATTAATAAAACATCATCAACCCACCAGGACATCCGAGGAGAGACAGGGGACAAGCCTTGCAGTCACACAACCCTGGCTGAAGTAGTCTGTCTGACCAGGATGTTTGTGTCTGTCATTGAATTTGTATAGTGGTTGCAAGCTCATGGAAAAGTGTGTGCATGCACGCAAAGAGAGTGAGCAGAATGTGTGTGTATGTGTGTTACGTTCAGAAAGACTGGAATGTTACACAATGCCTCTCAATTTTCCGGTACACAGAATTGTCCTTAAACGATACCTCGCTTTATTTCTGGAGCCAGCCTGGAAAGAGGGCGTCTAGGTTGGACTGTTCTGTGTGTGCGGGCTATTTCCTCTTTCTCTCTTTCCAGCAGCACAATATGAACTTAGAGCTTCACTCAGTCTTCCACTCTCGCAGATGGAACTTGAGTTTGCCTCGCTCTTTTTCATGAGTAAAAAAAATAAAGAGACATTACTGCCTGAAGAATTTATCAAGTATTCCCACTTATTGTAATCAGAGCGCTGCTTTGCTGCCGATAAATTAGGATGCGCCGCTACGAGAAAACACAATATTTTCATGAAATGCTATTTTACTATTGACGTTTACTATCGCACGAGCTTATGAGCAGAGCAACAACGGCCTGCATCCGACGTTCAGAGAATCAAGCTAGCGAGTGAGGTCACAGAAACGTAACTGGCTGTGTCGGCGGTCCTCGGCGTGGAATTGTCAATAAGTGGCTGTCAAATTGATATGAAGCAGGTAGCCATCGTCTGAGTGACGAGGTAAGAACTTGATAGCTACAGTCGGCTACGATGGATTAGCGTCACGTAGGCAACATTAGAGATTAGGCAGCAACAATAAGACTTCCGGTTCAGCGATAAAACGTTACATATGATCTTAATTCATTTTTGTTGATGTCATATTTGAATAGCGGAATGAAAACGTGTGGAAAAAATATAAACAAAATTATTATTTGAATGATAGTTAACATAAGGTATAAAGAATATATGGTGGAGCGTATTGAAAAATGGTTAGAGCTAAAGAAAATTTTGGTAGGGAAAATATCCAATATAACAAAAGCATATTAAGATGAAGTTATTGTTGTTCATTTGCTGAATGTATTATATGAAATACAACCATGAACTGTTGGAAGGAAATCTAGGGGAAACAATGGATAACTTCCCCCCCAGTACATCCCGTCCTTCCCCTCCACCAGAACCGTTTATCAACCAAGTGGCTTATCCAGCCTATCTTTTTGTGTCATAATCGTTGCCAGTCGAGCCAAAGAGGAGTCGGGGTAAAAAGAAAGAAGAAAAAAGAAACATCCTTCGAGTTACATGAACAAATATGCAATTAAAAGGCCATTAATCAACTTTTAATTAACCGTCTAGTCCTGCCCTGTTGCCATGGCGTTGCCATGGTGACACGAAGATGTGGTGGCAGGAAGCTTCTCTTCAAAGTGTGGTTCGTCTGTTTTTTTTCTGCCTCTTTCTGATCAAATTGAGCCGTGTTTTTTGTTTCTCTTCTACAGGCGCTGAATGTTTCCGGGGGGCATTATTTACACTGGTGTTACTGTCCATCATCCTACAGCATGCAGATTATCAAAGGGAAGTGGGTAAGGCTAAATGTAGTCTCTCAGCATGAACACACTCTGCCACCCACAGACCTCCCTGCCAATCTACAGAGTTCACAGCTGGCCCAGAGGTGGTGGTCGGCTGTAGATGGTAAAATATAGGAAGACAAATAGCAATAGGCAGAGAGAGAGAGAAAGACAAAAAGATAGACTGAATAGACCAGTCAGGCCAACTGACCAGACAGACCAATCAGTAGACATACACGGCCTCAAGGCAGGCAGACCGACAGGAAGAAGACAGGTAGAAGGAGAAGTCAAGAGGTAGAGAGCACAGAGAGGATGACAAGTGAGGGGTGCAGAGAGAGGCTGACAGTGGTCCGTTTATATAACTCTACCTCAGGAAGGACAGTGTTACAAAAAGACAAGCAACTCTGGTCTGATTATCACCCAATGCAGCAAAACAGCCAGAGTGACCCACTGATAATGTGCACCAAGGACCGACAACACCATGCGCATGTCTGACCCACATGAGTCCAGTCAGCTTTACTGCACGCCCCCCAAATCTGGTGGTCTTACAGTGACAGCGCCACAAATGAAACATGTATTTCTGTGTTAAGTAATGTTGTTTTCTGCCAGCGACCTCACCACTGTGTCTGACTTCCTCTGTGTGTTGGCGTATGTAGGGGTGGAGGCTTTCTGCAGATTTACAGGCGGAAATAAAAGCCAGCAGAGTCCCCAGAGGGGTCAGTAGAGGCCAGAAAGACTGATGGCTGGAGAGTGGGAAGGAGAGGAGAGCACAAGAAGAGGTGGACACAGGCGAAATCACCGACATTTACTCACTGATGAAGACCGATACCGTCAGTGGACATAAACACACAAGCATGTATGAGGGGAACAACACAACCGCATGCAGATGTTTCAGAACATAATGCTCAACGCACACACAAACAGTAAAAAAACATTGTTTAAGACAAGACCACACATACGATATGAAGCTCAAAGTTCTACCCTCGTATTTAGAAACGCATCGACGTCAGAAGTGTGGCTCCAACCACTATCCTTGCAGACAGTGGACTGATCAGAAAAGTAACAACTGCAAACTTCATGCTCACGCCATAACCGCCCACACAGCACCAATTGAACATGCATAGTTAGCTAGCAAGGCATTCTTCAACAAACAGAATATACCCAATGAATCAAGACTAACACACACACACACACACACACACACACACACACACAGAGGAGACAGAAAATGTTCAAATGGGGGGGGAGAAAAGAAGAGTTTGAATGAGGGGAGAAGCATTCCAATGTGATAGAGAAACATTTTTGGAATGGAAACACTGGGGGGAGGGGGAGGAGTGACAGAAAGTGAGACAGAGAGTGATGGAGTCATTGCATTTAGGAGTGTAATTGGCTGATGGTCTAAGAATAGCCCCGTGCTTCTACCATGGAGGACCGTCTCTTTCTCTCTCCTTCCTGGTAAGAGAACAGGTAATAAAGAGAATTGATGAAGCGTTAGCTCCAGTGCTAGGGCCCAACCCCAGTCCTACAGCAGGATCAACCCGGCTTAAAGCTGTCTGGGGGGGGCACGCTTGAGGAGAGGGTGCAGCGGACTGGTCTAGCATCTTAAAACACACGGCTTGATCGGTGGGCACAAGCGAAATGTCAGGCGTGTGTCGGGGAAAAAAACACAGGCGCTATCTTCACAAAACCACAAAGGAGTCTACAACAATGTTAGATTGGAATTTGTCAGCAGACTGGACACAGAAGCATCTAGTGTATCCGAGATCTAGACACCAATGCATGCAGCACAGCCACATAGCGTGAAAAACCTGCATATCTAAAAGTGATTACTGTCCGCCCTGTATGCATACTCCGTCCAAGTCGCTGGAGTACACAGTAATGAACCAAACAAACTCCCACATTCAGGTGCGATGGTACGCATCTAGCTGGTACACGACCGTCAGCGCAGGGGAATAACTATGGCAACTACTGTGAATGTGTGTGTTGAAGCCAGAGAGTGCAGTGGCAGGAGCTACCTAGCCAGGATCAGAGGTGTCAAAGGCAACTAGCTGCTGTAAGAGCCGGTAGGCACGACGTAGCTGGGCCATTTTGGGGCCAGTCACTTTAGGTGCCAAAGACTCCAAGAGGACTGGATGACCAATTAAAGAGGAGCTCATTATAAAAGGGTGTTGATATGCTCCAAAAAGCAGAAACGAATATTTTAATGGTGTCCCAAAAAAACGAATATTCAGCTTTTAATTCAAGGGAAGAACAAAAACAAGTGTGTGGTACATTCAATAAGGATTAAAGTCATTAAAGTGTTGCTGGGAGAGAAGGCCTTCAAATATGTGAGGTCAAAATGTACGTTTGTCGACAGCCTACGCTTTTTTAATTACAGACGGGCGATTAGAGTAGACACCTGAAGCTAGAAAGATCGTGGAGGGTTTCCACCGCGTTGAGTCTTCAATCTTCAAAACACCTAAATGTCAGCTTAGCGCAGAGAAATGTCACCACAGCCACTTTCATTACATAAGGACAGGCACTTTGAGGCCTGCGTAACACTGTCGCCAGGACACCGAGCTGAGGAGTAGTAGGGTAATGTTTGGAAAATGTTGTAGGAATGCTGCAAACACTGTTACACAATCCGCTTCCATGACAGGAGAGCACAATGATTAGACAAGAGTCTCCGCCCACCTCTCAGAGAGACAAAGTGTTATTTATACGTATTATTTCACTCAGTCATTCAGAAATTGCTATTCGTCTCACCCTCTTCTCAACCGTCCAATGAGATCAATCAATCCGCTGAAAACACAGCATGATAGTCCTGAAATACGTTCCGAGGGTTGTCTGTTGTAAACACTGCTGTTGCAAAACAACAGTACACAACATGCATCAGGGTATGACTGTCAGCACGACGGGCCATAATCACGTCATCTTCATAGCTATGTGGTCATACAGCCTGTTGAGAAATGACTCTGCCTGCTAATAGTCAATGTTTGCACATTAAATCACCACCGACTGCCTGGGTCTTGTTTGTTTGATATGCTGTGTACTCAAGAACTCCAGTAATGGGGGAAAAAAACACAACACAGAATGACTGCCCATTGTGTCAGGCTTATGTTCGCTGTAAATTACAGCTACAAGAGACAAATAAAGTTTGTTCCTTCTTTCAAGCAGAAGCTGATGGAAATATCGTGGTGAACAGTCACCGAACGACAGGGGCTCAGGGACTCTGGGTAGAACAGCTCGCGGTGGAGTCCAGAAACCTTTATATACACAGCTACTTGGATTCAGGAGAAATCAGGATGTGACGCCACCTAAAGTACGGCCACTTAATCGGAGTTAATAACATTATGTTGCCGTGTTTCAACACACCACTCGGAAGAGATCTCTGACCCACACTTCTAATCTAACTGGAAGTGGAGGAAAATCTGGAACGACCAGTCCTGGGTAAATTAAGTGGAAAAATGTCTTGGTACGACGTCCCAGGAGGGACAAACGGCCAAGCAGCAGCCACTGCGGGCAAAGTCAACCTGCGTCCTTCACCCCCACTTACCGGCTCGCGTCAGCTCAGATGGAGGGGATGGGGGGGCCGGTAGAAAGGACAAGAGCAAGGGACAGAACGGGGAGGAGGGAATGGAAGGAGGAGAGTGCAGGATGCCAGGCAGAGAGGGCAACAGTGGGTCTGTGTTCTCTCTTTTGCGGTCCGAGTAGAGAGTACCCAAGCATGTGTTAATCAGCAGTAATGCAATTCACAATGTCATCTCTCATTATGCTCCCTGCCACACTGCCCCCCCACCCCCGTCCCCACTTAAGTTCCCATCCCGAACCTCACCCACTGTCCCGAGAGCAAAACTGCCTTCTTTCTGCACGGGCGGACCAAGGGCAGCCGCAAACCTGCCCCAGAGGACCCAAGCTAAGAGCCCGCAGGAACCCAGAGGATGACTGGAGAAGGGTGAGTGGCAGGCCAAGGGCAAAGACACACACACACGAACAAAAACAACAGAAAACACAGTGACAGACATTTGCAAAAAGTCAAAAAGACAGATATGACATTACTATCACAAAATGGCTGTAGTTAGCTTGTCTGGTAGTCTCTGAGTGTGTATCCCTGTTCAGTGTGTCCTTGTTATTTCTGTGCACGTGGCACTATTTTATACACATCATGCATCGTATTTACTTATTCATACATTTACTTATTAATATAGTGAAATAGGATCTTCAGCAGCAAACATTGACAACAGCATTCGCACTGTAGATTCTAGAAAGACAAGTGGCAAACTGTGGAATCTAACCATTAAAGCGCAAGTTAACTGTCCTCAGGGACACTGAAATGCTCTGCTTCCGGTCTTCATTCATTTTTTTAACTACTCTTTTTACTAACTCATGATTCCTTTTCAGTGGATGATTTATTTAATGGTTTGTTTGATCGGCTGGCAGCAATAGGTTCTATAGCTACATTATTGGCAGAAGTCACAAGCAAAGTCTCCCGAATGAAAGTGTTGTTTCAAATGGGTTGAGACATAATTTTTAAGCTGCTGGCAGTAGTACAGTAGAACAAATATTATCATAATCATTGATGAACCACCACACACACTGTCAGTTTTCAAATTGACTGAGAGTTTCTCTATAAACTAAATTGGCTTTTCCTCATGTTTTACAAAGTTTGTTATAATTCCAACGGACACATCTGGGTTTGGTGGGTGTCAGGAGAATGCTACATGTCCGTATGTTTGGTGCCAACTCTAAAGATTGCTAGAGGAGGAACAATGGTCTGGGGGTGTCTTCCAAAGGTTGGCAGAAACCCTTAGTTCCAGTGAATGAAGATTGTGGGGTTAAAATACTAAATACATTTTGGGTAAATATTAACTCAAATAAAAATGTCAAGGCCACTCGGTAAGTTCCAAAACTAGATTAAAAGTATGCAGGAATTATAATGGCACAATACAGGTTCAAATGATTGCTCTTAGCAAATGGCTTTTGACAAAGAAACTGTCCCTCAACTCAAAACAATCATCCTTGATGCACTGAAGGGCACCAGACAGCCAAGCCTGTCAGGTCATGTGTGTTTGTGTGAGATTGTATATTCACTCATTGTTGCATGCATGTGAGTACTGTGTGTGCGTGCGCGCCTAAGCACAGAAAATCAGATTATGTAATGTCTTAGCCATATAAAATGTCCTAAGTCAGCTCTTAGCCTTTGTGTGGTTAGAGAAGGATTTAGTGTTTACACAAAGAGCGAAAATGGAAGGAACACTCAGTCACACAGAACAGACACACAAAATACACACAGAATACTCAAACTAAAACAGTACACCAAGTGCTCTCATCACACCAGCAGTGCTTGGGTCTGGTTCAGGTTGTTGGCTCCACCCAGCGCGTGAAGGGCCGTTGCATTGAAACATGGTGGCTGACATGTCTGTTGTGTGTGCTGTGATTTCCCACAGAGGGAGCCGTCCAATCAGCTCACAGCACCTACAAAAGGGCCATCTACTGCGAAGGGATTACTGTAGCAATTGCATTGCTCCCACGGGACACACACACACACACACACACACACACACACACACACACACACACACACAGTGCAGACTGTACCACACTGAATTTACTCAGCAGCCTCTATCAAATAACTTCAGAACAAATATAAAGCAAAGGCTGGGGTGAATGTGTGCACGCCTCATACATGGTGGCAAAGTTCTCTGATGGAAATGAGAGAACAGTGGAATTAATAATTACTTCTGTTGACAATAGCCTGCTATTGGAACACTTGAATTGTTCCTTTTAAAACATATCTACACCAGGGTTTTCCCTAGACTGGCACAGGACAAGCATCCCGTGCTGTTTCCCAAAATGACTTGCATGAATATTGAGAACGAGTGAGAATAGGTATGCAGAACGAGTGAGAATAGGTATGCAGAACGAGTGAGAATAGGTATGCAGAACGAGTGAGAATAGGTATGCATCATTCCGTTGCATCCCATGCAACCCTGGAGGCACCCTAGGGAAACGCCGGACACCGCGCGGCCCAGACTGCCTAGCATGCATAATTCACAGCCTCCGTTCATTCCCCGTCAGCGCATGTTTTCCATTGCAATAAAAAAAGAAACAAGCACAACGGTTCATTTAAGATGGGGGGGTGGGGGGTGGGCGGGGGTGGGCAAGAGGTTGATGCAGAGTTCAGAGTCAAAAGCTTTCCCGTGTCTATTCAGAGTTCACATGCTACAACGGACTGTTTAGATGCATCTCCAAGAATCACTCTGCAACGCAACACAAACAACCTGCCGCACGCCAGCACTTCAGAGAGAATGCATGGAGGGATGTATTACACCATTTAGAGTAATGCTTTATATCATCGCATTATCCTCTAATCTGCCACAGACAGACGCTTGCTGGCAGGGTGCGCTCTGAACCAAAGAACCCATTTGGAAATGTGCTAAATCTGGCACTCTGCAACGCAAAAGCCAAGGCGTTTCAAGGTTCTGGGACCTGCTGGGTTTTTGCACGTTTGGATACAGTGTGTAGCATCTTGATTATATCAAATGTTTATCAGTCGGTTTAAATGGTTTCCTTAAAGATGTTTGATACATCCCACTTCCGGAGTCAGTAATATCTGTATAGTTTATTGGTATTTCTTTTCTCCGAATTGTGATTCATGCAGCTTATCCATCTGGAAAGATGAATCACTACATCATGTGTAACTTGCTGACCACTTCTATTCAATTGTACATAATGTCTTTTTGATTGTCACTGATTTCTTTATTTCGCATTCATGTGCATCTTAGTGTTTTGTGTGGCAGCTGTTATACCTTTGGCCAGGTCGTCCTTGTAAAGGACAACTGGTTCTCAATCGGCTTATCTGGTTACGTGACACAAAATACATGTATTTGTTTTTTTTCTATGCACCCCCATTCCTAGGTATCCAACTGTATATATGACCACGGCACAGCAACTGCCAAGGCT
The DNA here is from genome assembly GCA_016801105.1 of Esox niger. Classification (NCBI taxonomy): domain Eukaryota; kingdom Metazoa; phylum Chordata; class Actinopteri; order Esociformes; family Esocidae; genus Esox; species Esox niger. The sequence goes on from JACXGJ010012663.1 coordinate 11,935, forward strand.
TGGGAGATGTGAAGATTGTAACACTTTCTCCAAGCGTCTTCTCAGAGTGTTCACTCGTGCAGATAGTCTGCTAGGGAGGTCATGAATGAGGTCACTCGTAGGGCTGACCGTATTACTGACCAACTCTCAACTGGCCCAAGTTTTGGAAAAGTATGAATTGTAGTGAGTTGTAATTAAACACACCTAGTTGTCTTCAAAAGAAAAGCAAACTTTTTGGCCATTAAAATAACATCAAATTCATCAGATATACAAGGCAGACTACATTGGAAATATGGTAAATGACTACTGTAGCTGGAAACAGCAGATATATTATGGAATATCTACATAAGCATAAAGAGGCCCATTATCAGCAACCATCACTCCTGTGTTCAAAAGGCATGTTGTGTTTGCTAATCCCAGTTAAGCATTTTAAAAGGCTAAATGATCATTAGAAAACCCTATTGCAATTATGTTAGCATAGCTGAAACATTTGCTAATTAAAGAAGCAATAGAACTGGCCTTCTCTGAGTAACTGGAGCAACAGCAATCACAGGCTCAAAACAAAGAACTCTTCTGAAACTCATCAGTCTATACTTGTTCTGAGAAACAAAAGCTATTCCATCTCAGAAATTGCCCAGAAACTGAATCTCTCATACAATGCTTTGTACTCTCCCTTTACAGAACAGTGCAACCTGGTTCTAACCAGAATAGAAAGAGGAGTGGGAGGCCCCGGTGCACAACTGTGCCAGAGGACAAATACATCAGTGTGTCTTGTTTGAGAAACAGACGCCTTTAAAGGTCCGGGACGCTTCATCAAACAGTACCCGCAAAACACCAGTCTTGAAGTCAATTGTGACGAGGGGACTCTGGAGTGTTTCAAAGAAAAATATATATCAGACTGACCGTTAGAAAGTAAAGAGTAAGATGGGGAAAAAAAAAAACTGACACTGGACAGAAGAAGATTGGGAAAATGTGTTCTGAACAGATTAATCAATGTTTGAGATGTTTGGACCATGGAGAAGAACATTTGTAGGATGAGGACCAAATGAAAATATGCCATCTTGACACCACCTGTCACCCACGGTGGAGGCAATGTGATCTGTGGTCTGGGGGTGCTTTGGGAGTTTTGGTGGGCGATTTCTACAGGGTTAAGGGGATCTTAAAGAGGAAGGCAATCACTCCCTTGGCAACGCCATACCATACACTGTGGATGATGCTTGAATGGAGCCAATTCCAAGAAAAGGACGATGATCCAAAGCACAGCTCCAAACTATGCAGGAACTATTTAGGGAAGAAGCAGTCAGATGGTATTCTGTCTATAATTGAGTGACCAGCACAATCACTAGATCTCAACCCTATTGATCTGTTGTGGGAGCAACCTAACCATATGGTATGTAGGAAGCGCTCATCAAGCCAATCCAATTTGTGGGAGGAGCTTCAGGAAGTATGGGGTGAAATCTCTTCACATTACCTCAACAAATAGATAACTAGTAGGTCTGCAAGCAAATGGAGGATTCTTTGACAAAAGCAAAGTTTGAATTACAATAATTATTTCAATTAAAACCATTACCCTGACTGATGTCCCATTCCAATTCACTTCATACATAGAACTGTAAAAAGCAGACACATTCCAGAATAATCCGCTGGGTTTGAATATTATTACTTAAATGGAAGAGCAACAAATGTCCTGAGCCAAAGAACAGAACCTAACCAGCACTACAGTCCTACTCACCACCCCCAAACTGCTGGCACCATGCACTGGCTCAGTCGCTGCAGCACCCATGAGCCCCCAAAGTCCATCCCCAATCAATGACTGTCCTGTTGTTGTCACCGAAAAGTTGGGACAGCCAGTAACACAGTTGATCCTGCTCGGTCAACGGAGTGACAGGAGAAAGATGGGAGTAGACTTTCCTCTAAACTGTAATGTAAGCTCAACAAACATACATAGCGTGAATTAAATGTTATAGGTTGCTCAGGTAATTCAAGACAGGTGTAATGAGGCGTTTTCAGGCTAGCGTAGCGTAGCCTCCATGGTGAATTTTCCGGCTCTGACTGGTAGTAGGGGTCACTGTTCAGTCCAGGTATCTGAAGCAGAGGGGGGAGACGTGGGTGAGCATCTGTGTCTAATTGGATAACTCTTTCTGTGATTTTCCGTGTCGCTGTCGTGGCTCCTGTCTGACACAGCCTGCCCTCCATTAGTTAAATTAGAAGGCAACAATGACAGTGGTGAGAAGAAGTGATGACCAGAATGGTAATATATATAGAATCACTTGTGTGCCCTGAGACACTATTAGTCTCAATTCTTCACACTGCCTAATGCAATTTGTGGGCAAAAAAATAATTTCCCATCCGTCCCGCACCTCGACCATGCTAAAAGAAGAGACCCTGGCTTGAATTAAAACCGTAAAAAGTTCTCATTTGTCAGTGGAGCGACAGTAGGGAATTTTCGCTAAACGGAAGGTAAATTGAAGGAGCACCGCAAACTTCTAGCAGATTGACTCTCGAATTGCCTCATTAGTTCCCAAACGACTCTAAATGAGTTGCTTTAAAAAATTTGAAATATCACCATGGTGATGGCATTGGTTCCCTTTGAGGGTGAAAATGTGAAGATAAAAAACATTTCAACCTGTAAAGCATATTGAGAAAGTGAATAAGATTGAACTCCAGGTTCATGGAAACACTATAACAAAAATCATAAATAACTAGTCAGGTTGATTCCAACCAAATCCTATAGAACGAGTACAATTTAATATATATATATAAATACAAAGACATGGTAACACAGCTTTGGAGAGACATGAAAATGCAATAGATGAGCTAATCCAGAGGATTGAACTGAGTACACCAAGGTACATTTCAACCAATCTGGGCTCAGGGAGGAAACACAGCCCCTATTAGCTTCACTAAAACCCCAATTATCTTGATTCATTCTCTGCTTGTTCTTGTTTAGCCAGGTGTATAATGTGCTGACTATGGAGAAGACTGTGCAGATAGGGCAATGGGGAGATCTCCAAAGGTTTGGGACCATTTCTGCCAACATGTCAAAAAATAAGAAGTCATTGACTATCTAGAGAGAGGTAGAAAGGGGACGTTTTTTGATTAGTTGTGGAAATGTTTTGGCTTACGCAGCAAATCAACTTGACCTTTTGTGTGATCCAGTGTTGGTTGAGGCGAGCAAAGGGGTAAGATTGCTGCGTACCAACAGAAAAATAGGACATGCTTACAGTGCTTGTCAGCTAATCATGAAAATGTTGATGTTGATTGGCCAGATTCCTTGGCTAGTTGCTCTGGGTTTCTAGTCGTTTCTTCACAACCCTTGAATTTTTTACAAAAAACCCAGCTGAAACAGGATAATGTACTTCAGTCAACCCTCAAGGACGGGAAGCTCCAACACCGAACCCGGAGTCCTTTCAAGTGGCCCAAAACAGCCTGCTGGCAGGCGGAACCAAGACAAGACAGGACAGCGGGGGGCCAAGGCTTACGTCCCGCGGGATTTCGCTGTTCTTAAACGGTCAGGGCAATGCGGGTGCCGTGGTCACTCATAACGGCTTTGCACAAAATGAAGGACCCAGCCGTCCTCATCCTCACCCAATGAAAAGAGGGAAGTTCAGGGAATCAGGAGCACTTAAGGCATTTGTGAAGAAGCATTAATACGGTTAACAAGAAAGAATGGGAGGGTGATTAGGGAGTGACAGAACAAGGGGAGGCTGAGTGATGACAGGCTAAAAGAACTTCCAATGCAAATGGAAGTTCTTTCACCCATCTGCATGGGCAAAAGAAACCACCAATGCAGATGGGTGGGGGTTGGTCTCTGTTTATGGCAGAAAGGGGCTATGATGGGGGGATCACTAACTAGGAAGGTCGCCCAGTCCTCTCTTTCACTCTGTCCCTTCCTCCAGCTCTCTTGCTCTCTGAAGGCCCATCAGAGTAAGCTAATCTCCTTCACTGCTGGGTAATTACAGCAGAAACACCCTTGCTCAACAGAAACAGGCACTCTGGTTATATCAAGGACTGATTCTTGATTTACTTCTTCATAATTAGGCACTTCCAATTATCAGTGTGTTCGTTCCTCCGCCTTGTATCGCGGCCTCCCGGTTGAGCACGCCAAGGCTTGGGGCTCCCTTTGAACAGCCAGAAACACTGACAGGAGCCAGAATTGCATGGCGACAAAACAAAAGGGGAGTATGAAACACATTAAGCCGCATGGCAACAAAAAAAGCCTTGGTAGCTCAAACTGATTGCTTATTTTCTTCCTGCCCCTCTCTCTCCATTCCAGAACACTTTCATTTGTGTGTGAGTGTTCTCAGAAGTGTCCCTGGAGGGTCACCTCCACCCCCTGACACACTCATCCTGGTTCTTTTGGAACCGGCATATCTAAAGACCTGAACAGAGAGAAACGCTGCTCAATTCCACTTTCGGATGAATTGTTACGGCACGACATCTCAAGTCTCTCTGCACGTGGAAGCGGGCGGGTGTTTCGGGAGACCTTGTTTACAGGGATGCTTCGTAAGCAGGAATCTGATTCTTCCACCCTCCAGAGAGAAGTCTCTGTACACAAAAATGCTTTTACAAAACAAACAGAAGGATTTAAATTGGGGCCCCGGCCATCAGACTAAAACGAACACTGCTTTGTTATAACAACATAAGATTAAGTCACAATGTGCTCGGTCTTCTCTCCTGGCACTGGTAAGGCACGTTAGGGGTTCTGAGGACAGAAACGGGACTTCATTCGTCAAAGCAGGATGCTAAGAGGGGCCACCGACCCTCACTGCACCGCTAAGTCTGTATTAATCTGTGGCTAACTGTGTTATGAAGAGATGCAAAGGCTCCGATCCTTACCCAGATAGAGCTGAGAAAACAGAATTAGAGAATGGAGTGACCAGACCTTAAATGTCCTATGGAGACAGGACACAGGCAAGCTGAGCGTTGCAAAGGAAACACAGGCTTCCACTTTACTGATGCTGATCCCACAGCCCGTATTTTGCTGATCCCGAAAAAGAAAAGCAAAAACAAACTTTGCAAGAGTTTATATTTGAACCATAATGACCTGGTGCCTTTGACGTAGCTACACACAAAATAAATATATTGATGTTAGTCACTCCAGCTAAGCAGTTTAGTTTGGGGAACAAGTGCAAAAGCAGCAAGAGCAGCAACCCCAGATCCCACCCCCTCGATCTCAGTTCCCCCCAGCAGTGGAAAATTTAATGAGGGAAAGGATTTCTCCAGACTCCTCAGAGTCCACTTCATTACGTCTAACCCCCTTTCTTGTCGGGGGGGGGGGGGGCCTGACACAGCAACTACAATGGCTCTCTTATCCACAGCCACGGGGTCCATGAAGACAAGCAGAAGGGGATGGGACACCTAGACTTGCTCTCTGACGCAACACAACAAGGTGGAGTGGCTGCACTTCAGAAGAAGAAACAGGCAGGTCCCGAAGGGTCAATTATATCCACAACCCAGATGCACACAGAATACACACACCTGACCCTCCCCCACACACACACACACAGAGACACACACACACAGAGACACACACACACAGAGACACACACACACAGAGACACACACACACAGAGACACACACACACAGAGACACACACACA
>JACXGJ010012664.1:0-17510 GCA_016801105.1 Esox niger
GCATAGACCATTTGGTGTGGGGGTTAGGGTCTTGGCTTTGTTAAGTAAACACACCCCTCCAGGTATTTATACAGCTTTTACCCCACAGGACAGTTGAGAGAGATGGAAGCGTTTGAGCCTGTAACATCATGTGCTAATAGACTATCAATATGCTGCAATAAACAATTGAATTACTCTCTCCCTTGACAACCGAGTACGCAAGTTATTATTACTACCACTATACGACATGGCTGATTTCTAACAGTTTCATTACAATTACTATTCATCTTTCAGTTCTACCTACAATTGACATTAAGAAATCTGTTGATTTTTATTATTCAGTTTTTTTTACATTAAACCACTCTATGCATTTTTGGCAACATAATATCTACAAGTAAATGAGTCATATTTACTAATGCAAAACTGTGTGCTTTGAAGCACCCGTTCCATGACCATGCCTATTTTACGATAGATTTTTCATACCTTAGTTGATTCGGTGTACCTATTGGTGGAATTGAGATTGACTGTATTATAGGACCTCCTATCCTTTTCAAAGCACAGCATTTGTTTACATACTGATTTGGCCCTCTGCTTAAAGTGCTTCCCCACTATCACATACAGGAAAGGGTTCAGTGAACTGTTGCTGTAGCCCAGGTATGTTGCCAGTTGAGTGCTGATGTCTAATGCATCCATCCAGTTGCAGCTTGAGATGACGTTGAAGTGAAAAAGGGTATCCAGGATTATAACAACCTGGTAGGGCAGCCAGCAAAGGACGAATGCAGCCAGGACGATGAGCACCAGCTGGGCAGCCTTTTTCTCTGTGCCGGCTGCCACCGTGCTCCTCACCTTGCTTGCTTGGTTCCCTCTAAGGACTCTGATAATGTGGTAGCTACAGAAGGTCACAACGGGTACCGGAATCAGGAAGCCTATTATATTCACTGTCAAGTTGTAGCGGAGCCTCCAGCCGTCATGGGGGTACGCCATGTAGCACGCCTCCACTCCCAGGTCCGGAAAGAACTGGACGGATCGGAAGAGCAGTGCTGGGAGACTGAGAAGTCCGCCCACCAACCAAACCCCCAAGCAGATCCCGATGGCCCAGGCCGGTCTCCTACTCCTGCCCCAAGTTGTCAGGGGCCGGGCCAGAACCAGGTATCTGTCCACGCTCACCAGTGTGAGGAACATCACGCTACAGTTGTAGTTCATACCGATGATGATGTTCACCAGGCGACACATCACCTGCCCGAATGGCCAGTGGAACTGCTGGATGATCGCCACCACCCAGAAAGGCAGGCAGGACACCATGAGGAGGTCAGCGGCAGCTAGGTTCCCCAGGTAGATGTCCGCCACAGTGCCCTGTCTCCTCTTGAGGCAGAACACGCACAGCACAAAGGCGTTGCCCGCAATGCCGAGCAGGCAGATGACGCACATGTAGGCCGGCTGCATGGAGTAGACCCACTCCCAGGCCGTCGTGTTATTACACTTATCCTCCACTGGGAGCACCCCACCCATTGAAGAGGACGACCGGTTGAAGATCATTTGATGAACTGTCCTAGAAGAGATTGAGTGTCAGTGTCATATAAGCACAATTTTATACTAGAAAACATGAAAAACATTTTGGCTTTGTAAGGCAAAGGGGTTAGGGCTCTGCCACGTGGACAAATGGATTTTATGTGTCCCCGATTACTACTGCATAGCTATAAACTCTCACCACACTGCCTGATAGCTGATTTATGGTGAACAATATAACTCAGCTTGGTTGCCGTGCATCACCAAGGTGGTTGCTACACATTGGTGATGATATGAGGTAAGTTTCTGTCTTGCTCCATTAAAGCTCATTGAGTACCTACGATTTCAGAAAGTCACTCAATAAAATAAATCCATTATTATTATTTTCACTATGGGTCAATAAAAGTTGACCGACAGCAGTGTTGACATGTCCCTGATTAGAAATGCCCAACAGACAGTCCATTTATGGACCAAATCGAATGTTAATTTGGTTTCAATTCATAATGGACCAGTGTGGTTTCAGGGTTTTGGTCTAAAAAGTGAGTCAAAGAACTTCCAACCTGTCCTGCAACTGTTCCTGTAGAGGAAACCTTAACATGGTTCAAGGGCAAACCATTTTGGGTTCCAGGTAAAATTAAGGTTCTTTCTAGAACCCTCTATAACTGTTTCTACCAGGTTTATTAGTGTAGGATCATGGCACACTCTGGATCAATGTAGCTTTCAATTTCTAGGATGCGATCAGACATTATTACTGACACAGGAAATATGAGTCATTACATAGTCTGCTAAAATGGGCAGCTGGAATGAATCAGTTAGTAAACAATCTTTTTATTGGGCCTAAATATTTAGAGTAGTTTTTACATACAAAGTAATTTTTGCTTCACAAACAGTTGTACACACATTTTCAGATATACACATTACATAACATGTTTACCAAGTATATGGATTACAAGTTCAGACTTGGAGAACAATACTGAACATTAAACACCGTCAGCCATCACCATGTAAAACCATCAGGTAAAGTACCATCATCAATAACAGTCATTGTGTGAAAACCACTAGGGGACATCAACCACTAAACATCAAAGCAATATCTTCATGTAAAATTCTCATTGGTCAATGTCCCCTCCTGTCACTGAGAATTCCACATATTTGATAACCTGGAAACGCAATGAAGAAACGCTATGAAAACATTTGTTTTAATGACATGCTACTGGGTTTTTAACATCAGAGCGTGATACTGTTAGCTCATTCTTTGTTGCAAGTGCAGATATGCTTTTCCAGCATTAGGCATATAACATGGGCAGCACAAGAGGTAATTCAAAGTAGTAGTGTTGCATATTATATAGCCTTTAACATTGCAGTATTTAATATTTGCTCACAAGCGTTAACTGTATGTATACTTAAGACACTTTTTCTGAACTAAAACTCTTTAAACACAGCAACACACCTACATCACACAATTACCCAAATACAGTGTATATAAAAAGGCTACACACCCCTGTTAAAATACCAGGTGTTTGTGACATAGAAAAATTAGACAAAGATAAATCATGTCAGAAAATGTTCCCCCTTATATGTGACTTATAATGGGAACAATTCATTTGAAAAACAAACTGAAATCTTTAAGGAAAAAAAATAATAATCTCAATAACCTGGTTGCATAAGTGTGCACACCCTTAAACTAATACTTTGTTGAAGCACCTTTCGATTTTATTACAGCACTCAGTCTTTTTGGGTAGGAGTCTATTAGCATGGCACATCTTGACATGGCAATATTTGCCCACTCTTCTTTGCACAGCCCTCTTCTGATCACACCACAGGTGTTCAATTGGATTCAGTCCTGGGCTTTGGCCGGGCCATTCCAGAAATTCTATCTTCTTCTGGTAAAGCCATGCATTTGTGGATTTGGATGTGTGCTTTGGGTCGCTGAATTTGAGTCACCTGTTCACTCATCCTTCGCTCTCCTGCCCCACTCTTTAAGTCTGTTCAGGGCACCTTTTCCTTTGTCAGGTGATGTTTGTTCACCACAACTCTACTAAGCATTAATTTAATTGCGACAATTATTGGATATTTGTGTACCAACCTTTATCTGCTTGAATAACCTTAGACTCTGATTCCTAGTCGAGCCCCAGTTGGTGCCCTCGCCTGCCTTTTGGATTGAAAATGTATGACCTTCTATCTGTCCCTAATCAAGCTTCCTGTCTCCTCTTTTTGGAATATATCAATGAACCTCTAACGGTCTCTTCACTTGAAACCAGCACTCTGTATTTCCTTGTATTCATTACATACATACACTAACTATGTCAAAATATAGAAAACACGACTCAATATCTAATCATTCTGTCAAAACACTAGCATATTTTCTAAATAGGTGGAACATGGTCAATCATAGCATGACTTTCAAAATACTAACCACTGATGGCAATACAATCACTTTTCATTTTTCAGTTCTACCTACATACAATAGACGTTAAGAAATCTTGTATTTTATAATTCAGTTTTCTTCCACATTAAACAACTCAATCTTTGTGTGTCAAATGCGTGCATTTCTACCAACATAAAGTAAATTAGTCATCTTTACCTAATAGAATGTACAGTAGAAAAAACTTGTTACATAATTTCTGCAGTAAAAGCTTTATGAGCAACATGAAATTGCTGCCAGTGATTAACAAAAAATCCAACATACATAACCTGGTTTTGAATGTGTAAGAATAAAACACAACTTACAGTAATTCAGCAATTTCTCCATGTTTCAATGGTCTGTTCATTCAAAAATCCTTATCAGTTGTTTCAGTGAAGCTTAGAGCTGCTGTTGTTATTGAAGTCGAGCCTTGAACATTAGGTCTTTATATTTGGCATACTGTGTGCAAACATTTGTAATTTTGACAAGAAAAATCCATAATGTTGGTATTGGGTAAGCTTGTATAAATAAAATCAAGCATTTTAGAAATGTGTTAATTGACTGCGTATTCTTTGGAAGCTACATGAATTGTGTTAAAGGTCCACAAACAGGGGGATGTTGTGCTAATTGTGTTTAGAATTATGAAAATGTGAATACAGATTGGACAAAAGGATGTTAGCGATTTTAAAAACTGTAATGGGATGGTCCCACAACAGAGGGATGTTGTGCTTATTGTGTTGAGCTTTGAAAATGATTGGACAAAAGAGTGTTAGGGATTGTAAAAAACTGTAAACAGTTTGCCAGACAGAATATGTCTGTAATCAGACAAATTAGCCATGTTGTGACGCTATACACAGTTACCACAAGGATTACTACCATTCCAATATAGCACAAGTTTTTTTTGAGGGGCCAATTGTAAGGCTCGCTCTGCTAATTTTATCCCAACGTTTAGGACCTCATTTATACAGAAGGTTTCAGATGTAATTAATCACCAGTGTTGCAACACAGACTGTTTAAATAAGACCTGGGGGTGTATGTGGTAATGATTGTAAAATAATATTTTCTTAAGTGTTTTAAAAATATGTACAAGCAGTTCTTAATGGGGATTGGAAAGTACGCCTTCTGAACTGCTGTTTGGCCAATACTGGCCACAACATTCTCAATGTTTTCAACAGTTGTGAACATCACACACCTAAATGAAACAAGAATTTACCACCATTTTGTGAATGTAATAGGTTACAAAAATGACCAAAGTTGTCTGGGAGATATTGGTGGTCTCAAAATGAATATTGAGAAGATTTGGACATACTCTATTTCTTCTTTCATTGCTATAGCTTCTCATAATCATCATTTTATACATAGCATCCTTATCGGGGGATGTTGTTCTCAAACATCCCCGGGCCTCCTCCGGAAAGGGCCACGGTGTCACTGGACCCCCCTGTCTCAGCCCCAATGTCTTACGCTGCTATATTATTGTGCTGGGGGAGTAGGGTCTTCCCTGTTTTCTGTCGTTTTAAACTTAGGAGGACATGAGGTCTTAACCCACACCTGCGGAGTACCAGGCTTGACTCGTTGCCGTCCCTGTCCAGAGTCCTCCTGGCTGTGTTGCAGATCAGGAAAATACCTGACGATTTCAGTTGCCACTCTGCTGACCCCCCTCCGTCCTTGTCCCTCCGGTTTTGGCTCCAATCTGGACTAGGTTTAAATAGACTCTGGGCTTAGCCCACATGCATTGAACTATTAAAATGTGGACTCTTAATATGTTCACCCGGCACAGCCAGAAGAGGACTGGTCACCCCTCGGAGCCTGGTTCCTCTCTAGGTTTCTTCCTAATTTTGGCCCTCTTAGGGAGTTTTTCCTAGCCACTGAAGTTCATCACTATTGTTGTTGGCTCCCTGGGGTTTAAGGCCGGGTGTTTTGTGAAAGCACTTTGTGACAACTGCTGATGTAAAAAGGGCTTTATAAAATAAATTTGATTGATTGAAACCAGCCCTTATGGAAAGACCGTCCCTCTGTTTTTGTGGGATGCAAGGGCTGGTTGTTATAGTCCTTCACTGATACATATCTTGACTTATTTTTCATTCTGATTTATGTTGAAAGTCTGGATGTGAGTTGTATTTGTAGGATACTTTAAAGTTAGGACATTGCCTATTTCCATTTGTTTTGCTTGATCTTTGATCTGATGCTACTCCTTTCTCAATCGTAGTGTCCACCTCAAGAGCTGTTTTAGACATTTCATCCCTGGACTCTCTTCAGCTTCACTTGTTCCTCTAACATCTTGCTGATCACTATTTTACTTCTAAAAGCCTTATTTGTTGTCATAAGGGTTACCAATTTGGTCACTAGAGGGCAACACTGTAGTTTTGCATATCTGATTAAAAAAGTATGTATTAATGACACTATAACCTTTTTATCCACACCCAGCATTGCCAGATGGGGAAGTTTCCTGCACAATTAGGCTATTTTTAATGACATGTACAGGCTAAAATTGGCTTGGTATGGTCATTTAACATATAGTGTTCTATAGTAAAACTGATGTTTGAGTGTGTTTTTTGTGGAGTCCTGGTGTGTTTGGGCAGTATACTTTCAATGAAATCTAGCAACCCTGTCCACAACATTAACGTTAAAGTAATCCGGGCAGCTACTCTCAGCAGGGCTGGATGTCTATGAGGCTTTGCTCTAAAACAAAACAATATTTTTCTTTAAAATGTATGGTATACTGCAGCAATTATAGAAAATATTTCCATATGTATAGCCCTGCTGGCTGCTGATACTGACATCCCTGAGACAACAGTAATTCTACTCTGCATCCTGGAAGTCTGAATTATAAAATGGCAAAAAAAGTCAATTATAAATATTTTCTTTAATTTATTCAAAACCTGTCTGTGCGCACGCTTCTAGTACATCCATATAATCCTTTTAATTTATATATGATGACATTTGCAAATAGGCCATATAATGACCTGCGGATTAGCCTATCTTCTCTAGATTAGTTTAACTGTAATAAGTTGATAAGCCTATTTCCTGACCTCTGATGTCACTGTCCAGAAAGGATAAACTGACCTCCTGAGCTGATTAATAAATTGATGGCATATTTATATCTGTTCATACAAATTTGGCTACCTGCCAAGAGGATGTGAGCAAGCTGAGTCTAGTAACACACATTGGGTTAAACCTATACAAATCTAGCATTACTTGGACAGGATTGAATTTGGTCATCATGTTACATGTTGTCTGAGTAATGTTTATGCTAGGCAAACCACTTTTCCTCTACTGTGTTCAACAAAATCTTGCGAACCAGGCATAATAAGCCATTACTAAAAATGCATTATCAGAATGCATCATTAGCTTATTCAGTTTTTGGGGTGCCCTAACTAGCCAGAGGTCATAGGACGTCTGTAAATATTGAACCGTTTGTGACACACACCTGTGGTATGTGCAAGCCATGCTATCCACCAAAAGCTAAGGAGTCAGTGGAAAATCACCCTCATCAGAAACACAAATAAATTCCTTACACATTTCCATTTGATACTTAAAAATAATAAAAATATGTTCTATATTCAGTAGAGTCACTGAAACAAGGAGGTAAACAGAGTAGGGTGTAAGAAAAACGCCAATGACGGTAAAACATTTCTTGAAAACATTTAATGCAAATTAATACTTTCTTTTAGATACAAAATTGGCAAAGCAATAAATAATTAAACAAAACTTAATTTTTATTTCCAGATTTTATGGACATGTTGGTACTATAACACTAAATGCGCTGTCATTGCCATATCAAATAATGTTATATTATTTTCCTACAACTCAATGTCAAAATACAAAATGATCTATGCAAAAGTAATTATAACATTGCCCTCATGGAATTTAGTGCCTTGCATCTATATGTATTAATTTAATCAGTGGGGAAATGTCAGGGTCCTCTTTGCCCTCAGAGAGGGCCTTAGTATTGATACAAATCAATATATATTCGTGTAGTAATTTTATTGATTTAATCTTTTTCGTCTTGATTGTAATGATGTTCCTATTGAAATTCTTCAGTTTGTATTCGAAAAAGAATAGTTAATATCCAAGTGGAAAAATATCCAATCAGAATTTTTCTTTGGTTGTCTCTTGTGCTCAGCGCACACTGGCTAAGTCCTCATGCTTTGAATAGAAGGCACCAGCCAATGTTTTTGACATTGACTTCAATTTGAGCAGCATTTTGGAATGAGTAGAATCAACCAATCACAAATTATCTTGTAATAGGTGGGACAATTGTATAATGCCTCAAGACATTTCAGAGGGCCTATGTACAGTAAGTATATATAGAAAGTCTACACACACTGAATCCAATTGAACATCTGTGGGGTGATCTGAAGAGAGCTGTGCCCAAGAGATGTCCTCGCAATCGGACAAATTTGGAGCGCTTTTGCAAAGAAGAGTGGGCAAATATTGCCACGTCCAGATGTGCCATGCTAATAGACTCCTACCCCAAATGATTGAGTGCTGTAATAAAATCAAAAGTTGCTTCAACAAAGTATTAGTTTAAGAGTGTGCACACTTATGCAACCATTTAATTGTGAGTTTTTTATTTCCCCCCCTTAAAGATTTCAGTTTGTTTTTCAAATGAATTGTTCCCATTATAGGTCACATATAAGGGGGAAAATGTTCTCCTACCCCAAAAGATTGTGTGCTGTAATAAAATCTAAAGTTGCTTCAACAAAGTATTAGTTTGTCTTTTTCCCTCTCAAAGATTTCAGTTCGTTTTTCAATTGAATTGTTCACATTATAGGCCACTATAAAGATTGATAAAAGTTCTGACATGATTCATCTTTGTCAAAAAAACATATATCGGAGACACCTGGCATTATATCCACATATACTTCACTAATTCAAAGCCAATAGCCTTATCTTGTTTTCTCAAGCTTGAGCCCGCTTGATCCTAACCAGCTGGCTAGCTTTTTGCAGTGAGTCTACCTAAGGATGGCCATGTGCCGGCTGCCAGTCCTGGCATTGATCTCAATCAAAAATAACTTTTTGTGGATTTAAAATCAAAAGAGGTTACATGAACCTGCCATTATCAAATTCATAAAGGACAGGAGAATGGAGTTTGTTTTTAAATGCTAATCGTAATGGTGAGTGGGCATTTTGTTTCCTTCCACAGCTTGCTTTTTGTTGCTATCTCGTTCATATTGTTTTGAATACAATGTGTAAAATATTATGTCAACATAAAAATGTTTACTGGTTGTGGTAAAAAAAGTAAATAATGATGTTGCATTAGGAAGTATGGGTACATTACATTTATTGTGCTTGTTTTTAATTGCTAGCTGGACATGAAATAGAGCACGCCTTTTCTCTCTGACAGGATATATGGTCCGTGTTCATGAAACACTAGGAGTTGTTAAAGTTATTCTGCCACTGTGTCTCTTTGAAACGACCCAACCATATTTTCTTCTGAAGTTTTTCCTGCTATCGATATATGCAAACATTGTGTACGTTTATTGCTTCTGATCGCCATTGCCGAGGAGTGGCTAATGAGCATTTGTCTTACGTCATGCTCTGTATATACAGGTGCTGGTCACATAATTTTATCAAAAGTTTTGTATTTCAGTAATTCCATTCAAAAAGTGATACTTGTATAATGTACACACTCGCTCCAGCCAGATTGATATATTTCAAGTGTTCATTCTTTTTAATCTTGATGGTTATAACTGACAACTAATGGAAAACCCAAAACCAGTATCTCAGAAAATTTGAATATTGTTTAAAAGTTCAATATTGAAGACACCTGGTGCCACACTCTGCTAATTAACTCAAAACACCTGCAAAGGCCTTAAAATGGTCTCTCGGTCTAGTTCTGTAGGCTACACAATAAAGGGGAAGACTACTGACTTGACAGCTGTCCAAAAGACGACCATTGACACCTTGCACAAGGAGGGCAAGACACAAAAGATCATTGCTAAAGAAGCCGGCTGTTCACAGAGCTCTGTGTCCAAGCACATTAATAGAGAGGCAAAGGGAAGGATAGGATGTGGTAGAAAAGAGTGTCCAAGCAATAGTGATAAGGTCTCAGAGTCTGGAGGATGAGAGGAGAAGCACAGAATCCACGTTGCTTGAAGTCCAGTGTAAAGTTTCCACAGTCAACGATGGTTTGGGGGGCCATGTCATCTGCTGGTGTTGGTCCACTGTGTTTTCTGAGGTCCAAGGTCAACGCAGCCGTCTACCAGAAAGTTTTAGAGCACTTCATGCTTCCTGCTGCTGACCAACTTTATGGAGATGCATATTTCATTTTCCAACAGGACTATCCCTGTTCTTAATTGGCCAGCAAACTCGCCTGACATTAACCCTATAGAAAATCAATGGGGTATTGTGAAGAGGAAGATGCGATACGCCAGACCCAACAACAATGCAGAAGAGCTGAAGGCCACTATCAGAGCAACCTGGGCTCTCATAACACCTGAGCAGTTCCACAGACTGATCGACTCCTTACCACACCACATTGCTGCAGTAATTCAGGCAAAAGGGGCCCCAACTAAGTATTGAGTGCTGTACATGCTCATAATTTTCATGTTCATACTTTTCAGTTGGCCAACATTTCTTAAAATATTTTTTTGTATTGGTCTAAAGTAATATTCAAATTTGTTGTCAGTTATAATCATCAAAATAAAAAGGAATGAACACTATATCAGTCTGTGTGGAATGACTGTATACATTATGCAAGTGTAACTTTTTGAATGGAATTACGGAAATAAATTAACTTTTTGATGATATTCTAATTATATGACCAGCATCCGAGTTTTCTATCTATATGTAAGACGTCAGCTCTTTTTCCACTACCGAAAGCCTAGCTCCAATAGTCACGGTTCGCCACTGAATTTAAAGAAGCTAGGTAGCTTCTTTAATTTAAAGAATCTGTTTCCGTTGTTAGGAACACAACTTATTTTTATTGGGTAAATGACAGGTACTTTTGATCTAGACAGACCGAGTCAGACAGGTATGGTGAAAAAGCAGCAGGAGGAATTACTTCATGCCATGAAATTAAATAGCTTAGCTTTGGCAGACACGAAAGCAATCGCTAAATTCTTGCCAAATCCAGTAAGTTAGTAGATACTGGTAAAGCCTATTACTGGTTAATACGCTGTTAAAACTGCCAGTTGCAAACACCATACAGGTCATAGACGCTATTTATGGTGGAGGTAAACTTAGAAAGAAACGTTCGTCAGTTTAACTGTATCATTATCATTCACGAATAGCCAATTAGCTGTTGAAATGGCCAATGACAAAATAGGAATTGTTTAGGGACACAAGAGGCTATACTGATTTCCACCCAATGACGGCTCTGTGGTGTAGTAGTTAACGACACAGCCATTTATCTCTGTGGGCGACCTGAGTTCCAATCTCAAGAGGGCAACACTTTCTATTGCGGGCCGGCTGAACTAGGATTGCCTTGTTTCCAGAGCTGTATGTGTTAGCTAGCCAGAGTGCAGTGTGTGAAAACATCAATGACATTTTAAATGAATGCATTAAACACAACACACGCAGAAAGTTTCGATTTTAGCAAAAACATTTTTACATTTGTTTGCTTCTCTTTCATGATATTACTTGCTTGCCATCGTTGGCTGAGATCAGAAATAATAAAATACGTAAAAAACACAAATCACCCATCCCTGATGGCGCTGTCAGTGGCGGGGCCAGTGTGCAGCAGGGCCTGTCGCCCCCAATCTGACCACACGGCGCACATGCCTTCAGCAAAAGGTTTCATGTAGCACCAATCATTTCTCCCACCTGAGGACAAACTGCAGTTTTTTACTAGGTGGACTGAAAATATGTACTACTGCTACACTACCTACAAAGTAAACTGTTAGCTACATTACCTAGTGGTTCAAAGAAAAGTAAATAATGTGCTAATGGAATGGGGTGAAAGTCTAATATTGTTATCAGAGTACATAGGCTGAGTGTCCTGTTGTCTTTTGAGCGCACCTCAGCTCTTAAATACATACACCACGATAACCCACAGTCATCTTAATGTAGCTGCAGGAAACAGGGTAATCTGTTATCTGGATGTCATGGAACACACTCTCTGGACTCTCCACCTCCTTGGCCCTGTACTACGTTGGCAAAGCTTGATTTATTGGAATCCAATTAAAGTGAGATCATGTACTGCTATATCACAATATTTAAGTAGAAGAAGTAATCGAAATTGGAAAATGGAAAAACATAACTATATATTCTTGTTCTTTCATTGTGCAGTGATTGCACAGCCTTCCCTCTACAGGGAGTCTTTTTGTCAGTTGTCTTAATGGTAAGGCTGTGATAACTGAGCCTTTACCTTATCAAGATTTTTAATAGATTTACATCAATAATTATTGTCAAATAAATTGTGAGTGTACTATTAACCTAGGGCCAAAGCCCTGTTTCTACTCCCAAGAGAAAAGTAAAAATGTCTGTTCCACTAGTCAGCAACTACTTAAAACACACTCATAACATGCATTTCCTGGTTGGCAAGACCAACTGTACATCGGGGACAAAATGGGTGTGCCCATAACCACAGTCTCTTCAGACAATAACGTTGGGTTTGGAAAAATCATAATATGAGAGCGTAATATTCTCTGCCAACACGAAAGGAAAACAAGTTGGGTCACCACGGGAAAGTTGACACATTCACAGATATAATCATCCAGACATTTAGTCAGAGAAAATACTATAAATTACTAGCCAGTTTTAGGTTGTGGTCTGACATCCAAATACATTTAACTTGAAGAAACAGACAGACAAGGTTTGTTTAACTTCATAATATTTTAAATGGGACAATAAGTTTGAAACTGTTCTATGTACATTTGTTGTAAATACAAGACTCATTTTCAAACAAATACTATAGGATTCTGCTTACACATCTTAAATGGCAGAAAGCACATAGTAAAGTATTTTAATAAAGTGCAGATCTTGCAAATCTAAAAGACAGTCATCCAAGATAACATATATCATGCTAATAAATACATTCTGACCTAAAGCATGGTTTTCAAGTTATAATGAAACATTTATACAGTCAAGGCTATTAGTATACAGTGAGGGGAACCATGTATTGATCCCCTGCTGATTTTGTAAGTTTGCAAACTGACAAAGAAATGATCAGTCTATAATTTTAATGGTAGGTTTATTTGAACTGTGAGAGACAGAATAACAACAAAAATATCCAGAAAAACACATCTCAAGAGGGATTTTGTCTCACTCCTCTTTGCAGATCTTCATTAAGGGTTCAAGGCTGATGAACCTTCTACTCCCTCCACAGATTGTCTATGGGATTAAAGTCTGTAGACTGGCTACGCCACTCCAGGACCTTAATGTGCTTCTTCTTAAGCCACTCCTTTGTTACCTCCGCTGGGTGTTTTGGGTGTTTTGGGTCATTGTTATGCTGGAATACCCATTTGCAATGCCCTGGCTGAGGGAAGGAGGTTCTCACCCAAGATTTGATGGTACACGGCCCTGTCCATCTTCCTTTTGATGTGTTGAAGTTGTCCTCTCCCCTTAGCAGAAAAACACGCCCAAATCATGTTTCCACCTCCATGCTTGATGGTGGGGATGGTGTTCTTGGGGTCATTGGCAGCGTTCCTCCTCCTCCAAACAACTTTCACCCAATTCTCCTCTGAATCATTCAGATGTTTACTGGCAGACTTCAGATGTGCCCAGCTGCCTTGAGCTTATTGACAATATCCTCCCATGTAGTTCTGGGTTGAATCCTAATTGTTCTCATGATCATTGCAACTCCACGGGGTGAGATCTTGTATGGAGCCCCAGACCGAGGGAAATTGATAGTTCTTTTGGCTTTGTGAATAATTAGTGAATAATCACACCAACTGTTTTCACCTTCTAACTAAGCTGCTTGGTGATGGTCATGTAGCCGTTTGGAATCTGATAGATTGCTTCTGTGGACAGGTGTCTTTTATACAGGTAACAAGCAGAGATTTGGAGTACTCCCTTTAAGCATGAGCTTCTAATCTTAGCGTGTTACATTATTAAAGACACCTGGGAGCCAGAAATCTTTCTGATTGGAAGGGGATCAAATATGTATTTTACTCATTAAAAGGCAAATCAATTTATAACATTTTTGACATGTGATTTTGTTTGTCAGTGGGCAACAAAATCAGCAGGGGATCAAATCTATTTCCCTAACTGTACTTATATGAAAGGCAATGCAGTAATCTCAACTCAGGGGTGAGTGCTCAAGTCTCATCATCAGAGAGGTAATGGTTATAACTTGTTGTTATTCCAGAAACAGATTGACTCTAATTTTACATGAAAGCTCAACTTTCATGAAAAATGTCCTACTCCCAATAGTTTTAGCCCAGGATGCTCTTTCTTTGTCCAGGGATCCTGCCTCAACATTTGCCTCAAACTCAAGCCATAGTTTTGAGTGTGGATGACAGCTGCGATTGTTGAGACCCAGCTGTCATCTTGTTCCTTATAGACAGCTGACCAAATGTCTCCTTAACTTTCTTCCTGAAGTTCTTCCCTACAACCACATAAAGGACCGGGTTGAGCACGCTGTTGAAGAAAGCTAGGAAGTTGAACACTTGGTTGCAGATCTCCAGATTGTTGCTAAGGCTGCAGTCAGAGATGACCTGAGCCCTCATGAGGACGTCCAGGGCCGTAACCAGATGAAAGGGCACCCAGCAAATCAGGAAGGCCAGAAGAACCGCTAGCACCAGCAGAGTAGCCTTCCTCTCTGTGTTCTCTGCGTTGAATCTGTCCATGTTCTGATTATTCAGTGCCTGCATGATCTGACAAGTGCAGTAGGATATCACCGACACTGGGATGGCAAACCCAAAGACAATGAGCATTACATCAAATGTTAGTGCCAACTGGGAACTGGGGTAATCCAGGAAACAGGCGGTCACCTGAAATTCAGAGAAAAACTTCACTGCCCTGAATAGCAACGTGGGGGTGCCCAGCAAAAGGCCAAAGGACCAAACCAATAAACAGCCTAGCTTGGCGTAGGATGGCCTCCTCATCCGTCCGTGACTCATTGCATGGACCAGCGCCACATAGCGATCCATACTGATTAGAACCACAAAGTAAATACTGCAGTATGCATTCATCTTGATGCCCAGACTGACCAGACGACACAGCAGGGGCCCAAAGGGCCAGTCAAAGCCATTGGCTACATTGACTGCCCAGAAGGGGAGGCAGGAGACCAGGAGAAGGTCTGCAGCAGCCAGGTTACTCAGGTAGATCTCTGCTACGGTACAAGCTTTCTTATGAAGGCAGAACACCAACAGGACGAAGACGTTCCCAAGAATCCCAAGGACACTGATGGTCAGGATGTAGGCCGGTTGTATGCTATGAATCCATTCCCACTCCTCAGCTTCGGGGCAGTGGTTGGTGTTGTTGGGACTGATGTTTTCAGTCGTGTTTGCAGAGTTTGTGATGACATCCATTTTGGAGCTGTAGAGAAATATGTTGTGTAAATGTAACTGCGGTGGTTCATGGAGGGGGATGGGGTTACACGGCAAGTACCGTTTACAGACATTTACCAGGAGGCATTGATTTCACTGGGGTGGTAAATAATCCATTACCCACAATTGTCACAGGCTCTTGTGGGTTCTGTTATAACTACATCTGTGCATGTCAAAATGAATAACACCATTTGACATGCCGCTTTAAATTTAATGTTAAATAACAAATATCTGTTAAAGAAGGACGGTTACTCTGAATTTGGATTGAACAAGCCAAGCACTTGTGTCAATGTTTACAAGACCATGTTTCTATCAAGCCATTATATCTTTGACTGAATGGAAAACTGTCTCCTGGTTACAGTCACGCATGAACAGCTATTTTTTTCTTAGGTTATTAGACATGTTTTAGTTTTGACACAGACACCCAAACAACTATCAATACTTAACATCCACATATTTTGGTGATGGGTGCTGGCACGCGTGTAGTTTAATAGAACATGGAACTACCCTGCCTACCTTTTTTATTTGGTGAGAGATTTACTTAAAAATGACTGCAGTCATCATAGTTGGTAAGTGGTTGTTTCAATATTTAATTCCTAATGTATCTTTGTACATAACTGAAACCTCTCAGGTAGAGAGAGGTTATGAAATATTCATAACATTTAGTGACAATCAATGTACCATGTTACAGGACATTGTTCAATAACACTACTCATCGTTAAGCAGAATGGAATTCCTTCTACATATGCTGTTACCACTGTTTCATCAGTATTATTGCCATCTTCAACTAATGTTTCCCAGATTTAACTCAACTAAAAAGAAAGAAAAATTAAAAAAAATATACAGCTCCATAAAAAATAGACCAATGCACCTTTTTATTTTCTTTCCAAAAAAGTTGAAAAGGAAGGTTTTGATTAAGAAACATAAGTGTTCAATTTGCAGTGGTCTCTTAATAGTCACCCCTCTGTTCCTAACTCAAAACCTTCCTTTTCAACTTTTTTAGAAAGGAAAGAATAAGGTACATTGGTCTCTTCCTTTTTTCCGGAGCTGTATATTTGTATTTGTGCTGCTGCAGAAGTAGTACACACATTCTTGAGTTTTTATCTGTAGCTGTGTATGAAATGCCACTATACTTTTCATAGAGACGATTCCCTTCGATATGTGGAATCACTTGTGCTTTAAATTCTGTCCAGGTTTCACTTTTTATTTTTCTTTAGACAACATAGTCCATTAACACGGTATAAAACTCTGCCATAATATTGATTTACAAAGTAATTTCCCTTTTGTATGTTAGCTTCTTAAGTAACACGAGACGCTGCATTTCATGTTAAAAAATGAATGCTATTAATGATTTTAGCTGACAGTTTAACCAGACATTCTTTAATATTTGCAAATATCTTACAGCAGTTACATGTAAAAACACATAGTACTTTATTTTATATACCTTTTTGTCTGTAGTTAGAGTCCTCTTGACTAAGTAAAAATCCAGATGTTGTGTGTCTGTTCAGTCCAGTCAAGATGTTTCTCTACACTGCGCTGGGCTCCTTTACTCCCTGTGGTTGACTGACTCACTCTCTTAAAGGAGGAGGGAGACTTCATGTGAGGGGTGTCATTCAACATCCGTACAATGTTTCTCATTGCCTCTAACCCTCTGTAACTCCTACTGTATACTGAAATGAGATCACTTCAGGGTAAAATGTGAAACTTTCGATTGTATTTATTTTCCGTCTGAAATCTCTTTTTGGCTGTTCAGGGATGTCTCGTTGTACATCCGCCAAGAGCAATAATACTTTGCTATTTCCTCTGCTGTTTAATCTGTATATACCGGCTTTTGTTTGTCATAATTCATGCCTTAAGCCAAAAAAGATGATTGAATGCACCCACAGCAACCTACAACCTGAACAGCTTCCCTTTTTGATGAAACCAGAGTAAGGACGTATACACTTTGTAAATGTAACTGTTTTAAAGGTTCCTTGTTTTTTGTTATTTTGTTATGTCTGATAATAGGTTCCATTTAGACTATGTTCTGATCTGAACTGGCCTGCCTGCGTAAACTCAGTGTAACATCTGCTCTCCGTGGCAGAGCGACTCCCCTTCCTCTCCAGCGCTCCACCTCTCCAGGGTACTAACCACCAACAGGAGAGTGATGGCAGCAGCTCCCCTTCCTCTCCAGCGCTCCACCTCTC